>MDKI01034179.1:0-26007 GCA_005239505.1 Nicotiana paniculata
CATTGTTCTTGAACTTTGGTGTTTGAAAAGTTGAGATGAGAGGTAGAGATTGTCCCACTGGGCATGCTAGAATTTGTAGACAATAAATTGCGTCGAGAAAATATAATCAAGACCAAAAAATATCGCAACAATCGTAGTATTTGATTTCAAATATTTGAGCGTTACAATCTCTATGAATCCTCCGATTCTTCTTTTCAATATAAATTCAAGGGCCTTTGAGCTTGGTCTTGAATTTGAACTTGATTTATCCGTCGCGAACAATTTGATTGTTGCCACGAATTGTATCACGAACAAGTAGCCTTGATCTTGAACGCCTTGTATTTGATTTGACTTCGTTCTTGATCTTGAATACTTGAATTTTTCTTCGTTCTTGAGCTTGAACTTGATTGCTTGAAGCTTGAAACTTGTAGAGAAATTTGTGGCGTCTGATCCACGAGCTCTCTCTTGCTTCTTGTTATACTTCTGGTCATTTTTCTGGGTTATGAAGACCCATATTTATAGTTGTGGAAGGGAGGAGTTATGATAATAACAAACTCTTTCCGACCAATGAGATTGAAGAGTGACAAGGCCGCATTTAATTGGTTAGAACATGTCACTTGCACACATGGCACGATTTCATTGGCCCTTTAGCTTGACTTGGCATGCCTTTTCATTTTGACATGTGGCACAAATCTATTGGCTCTTTTGTTTGACTTGGCGCGCCACGTCATTTGACACGTGGCAAGATGGCATATCGGGCCTAATGAAGTGGGTTCATCACTTTAGCCTAATTAAATGGGCTAACCCAATGGATTTGGACTTATTTATTTAATTCATATATATTAGACTTATATAACTAATCCAATTATATTAACCCAATAATTTATTTGAACTAATATATATTTAATTCAAAAATATAGTCCAAATAATTTTATGCATTTTAATCCAATAAAATTTAGATGCCTACAGTAGTATTGCCTTATTTCATGTAACTTAATTAGTAAATAGTTTAGAGCTTTTCACAGTTCATTACTCTTCAATACCACATAAGGGGTGATTTGTATAATGTTCAAATTTTTCGCATGCACAAATTGTAGAAGGACCTGGTTCTATGTGTCCTTATACTACTATTGCGGAATAATAAATGCAGAAATTAAAGAACACAAGGATTTTTACGTAGAAAACATCCGGCTCAAAAGGTGAGGAAACCACGACCTACTACTCAATATGATTTTCTCCAAACACTTCACTACAACTCTGAGCCAACAACAAAGTTTACAAACTCTTGCAAACCTAAGGATTAACTCTAACCCTTATAGCAATCATCCACAGGCTGTTGTGACTGCTTCAAGTTAACTCTAACTTGAACAACTCGAGTTTACAACCTTTTGCAAACCTAAGGATTAACTCTAACCCTTATAGCAACACGCCACAGGCTGTTGCGACTACGTCAACATAACTCTAACTTGAATAATACAACTCAGGTACCTAGTACAATTTGCTTCTGAGAAAGCTGAAAGGTACAACTCAAAACGCCTACTACACTTTTAACTAGAAATAAAGAAAGACACATAAAATATTGTATGGAGCTGGTTCTTCAATCTGGTCCGTGTAGCTTCAGGATCGCACTCTTAAAACTCACAAGAATTGCTCACAAAATGCCTTGCTATTTTGCTCCCAGTTCTTGCTTAACTTCAGTATATGTGCATCACCTGTAAAAGAGAACAACACTGATATTTATAGAGTTAGTAAATAAAGATTAACTAGAGTTCTAATATTGTTCTAGTCAACTTCAACTTCTAACTCTTCCTTTATCTTGGATAGAGTTATCTTCAAGTAAGGAGTCTTGCTCCTTATCAAATATGCAACCTTTTCGTTTAGTAATTATAGAAATAACCACTTATACTTATCCCTTTCACGTGCATGCCTTTTGCTTGATTCTGTCCATCCCCTGTGTACACTGCCCATGGACCTGGTTCATACATGTGTTCCTTTTGTCAATCATCAAAAGTAAAATCGCTCAGGTCAACAAATTTTCCCTTTTTGATGATGACAAACTCAGTGCTTTTCATAAGCGTGGAACCTGTTTCAACTCAGCTCAACATCAACACAATGTTAGAACACTTTTCATTTGAAGTCACAAATAATTAAGGACTGGGTTCATTAGGTTATAAACATTACAGTCCAAAGCAAAAGCACACCTTAGTATACCTTCAAAGGAGGCTTCAAAGGAAGTACACTTAGTACACCAAATAAGTGCACTAAAATTTGGAAAGTTTTTGTCTAGAGATACAAGCATACCTTCAAAGGAAGCTTAGTATACCACGTAGTCATTTTGGATCCATTGTACTGTTATACATATTATATTTGATATACATTTTCCATGGTATACACAGAGTTATGGCTGATTCAGGCACGTACTATTTATTGAATCAATTCTTTTTTTGTGATCTATGTGTAATGTCAAAGACTATGCAAATATAGGGTACTTTTGATGGGACAAACTCATGTGGTTAAATCAAAATAAAAATAAAAAAAGAAGATAGAAAGAGACAGAAAAAAATAAGAGTCAGGAAAGGTAGGCTGCTACAATATGAAAGAGAGAATTCAGCGTGCAGTTTGTGGTGCCGTCCTGTTCGTATTCACATTCGCTGGAATTTCTTTCAGCAGACGTTCTGCCTTTAAATAGGCATCCCCTTCTTCAGTTGTAAACCATCCCTCACATTCTTCTCTCTCTCAATATCAATAAAGATATTCTTTGTGTGGTCGTGGAGTAGGAAAAAGTTGTCGAACCACATAAATCTTGTCTTGTCTTGTCTTTTGCAATTTATTACTTTTCTCTTTAAATATTTTTTTCCTTCTATTATCCTGACACACTTACCAAAAACTGGTATCAGAGCACAAACAATGTAATTCTGGTAGAAAAGTACGGTATTAGTGCATGTACTATTCACAAGAATAATGCGACACAATTGATCATCAATACTAACACTATTCACAATAGTGAAGTACTATTCATTAATATTGATAATACAGTTCACCAATAGTGATTGTTGTCTACCTCATACAATTGAGATATTTTTTCCTACACAGAGTACTATTTGCAGTTACTATGTAAAAAAATTGTGAACAATGGCATCGGAAGAAGGTGTCACGACCCAAAATCCTATGAAAGGTCGTGATGGCGCCGGACACTTCTGTTAGGCAAGACAACACTAAAAGTTAATTAAATTTCTATTTTAGTATTTTGAAATCATTACTTTTCATTACACAATATAATAATCAATAAACTTTACTGAGTAAATAACGATGTCATAACAAATTTAATAAACAAAGAAATCACAAAGTCATCCCAGAACCCGGTGTCACAAGTGCATGAGCAATCTCTAGGAAGAAAATGAGATGTAATAACCGTCCGGAATACAAATGGGACAAAAGAGAAAATACAACACAATACTCTGAAGGAGACTCTGCTAGCTGCGGGTCGTCTCGAGTGGTGCAGCTCACCTAAGTCCCCATATCAACCATGCCACTGCGCCAAGCTAGGCAATTAGATATACATGTGCCTGTGCAACAAAATGCACAACAAGTGTAGTATGAGTACGAAAATAACGTGTACTCAGTAAGTATCCCGCCTAACCTCGAAGAGGTAATGACGAGAGGTCGACTTTGACACTTACTAGAGGTCAAGTTAATATAAACATATGTGAAGCTAAGCATGGATGTCATAATTAAATAACAAGTAACACAGAAAGTGGTGGCTTCTTGTCACGACCCGATTTACTCTCCACAGGTGTCGTGACGGCACCTAGTCGCTACGACTAGGTAAGCCTACTATAAAGGGGAAAACTGAAATAAAACACAGGAAATAAAAGGGATAAGGGCAATGGTGTAAATGACGTACTGGCCGCTCGACTCATACAAAATAAAACTCTCCAAGACTCGGAATGTCACAGACATTCACAAGCTTTTAACACTATTGTAGCTCTAACAAAAACTGGAAAGTACATAAGAAAATATCTACAAGCTAAAATGGAAGGGGACTCGGAGGATTCTGCGGACGCGGCCGAAATACCTTGTGGTCTCCTCGAATCAGCAACAACGACTAACCACGAGGCTGATAGCTCGTACTTGGATCTACACACAAAAAATATATGCAGGAAAGTACATGAATACACCACATTTAGTACCCAGTAAGTGCAAGCCTAACCCCAGTCAAGTAGTGACGAGGTCAGGTGAAGGCTCTACTGGATTTCTATATAAATCAATTTAAAACAGTACAAAGGTAGGTAATGTATACAGTAAACAATTTAAGAAAAACAATATAAGTTCTACAGTAAAGAGAGTCCTCGGCTCAACACAATATATATCACAAGGTGGAATCTCCCGTGATACCGTCCCGTAGTCCCAAAATGATTATGCAGTACAAGGGGATCTCACGGAATACGTCTGTAGTCCCAATTTAAATATGCAGTACAGGGGGATCTCCCGAAATACGTCTGTAGTCCCAATTTAAATATGCTATGCAGGATGAATGACAAGCATAACATCGAATTTACATAGTTTATACTAATCACAGACAAGGCAAATAAGGGCTTAACTAAGCATGACGCACAGAAAATCAAGTAGGCAATTAAGCACGTAAGCATGCTTTCCTAATCTAAACTAAACAATATATCATATGAGAGCAAGTTCACAGAAGAGAAAAAAAACAATATATGTTTTAGTAAGGGAAAAAATTAGATTTTTGAAATAACGGCCCGTGTACGCACTCGTCACATCGCGTATACGGCACCCACACAACATTTAACATCAAATATCCTAAGGGGGAAGTCCCCAACATAAAGTTAGGCAAGCCACTTACATCGACTGCTCAATTCAACCCGAAATCACGTTCTTGACACGAGTACCAAACTTCGAATTGCCCGAATCTATTCAAATAAGTTTCATAATGTGAATATCACTACAAGCAACTAGTTTAACAAAAATTTGAAGCTAAAGCGCGAAATTAGGGAAATTCTCCCAAAAAAGTCTCTCGGGCCCACGACTCGGAATCGGGTGAAAGTCACAAATTCCGAACACCCATTCACTCACGAGTACACTCAACAAAAATCATCAAAATCTGACGTCGAGTTCTCACTCAAAACTCGGATTCTCAATTGGGGGACCTTTCTCTCATTTTCCCACAATTTCTCCCTATTTAGGTTGAAGAATTCACTATAGATTGATGAAATACAAGGGAAATAGGATTAGGAATCGTTACCTATTGATCTCCTCTTCAAAATCCTCACAAAATCGCCAATTCCCGAACTCCAAATTGATTTTAGAAATTATGAACTCATACCCTCGATTTCTCCTATTTCTAACCAGCGATTTCCGCTTCTGCGGTCAATTGGGCCGCACCTACGGTCCCGCACCTGCGGAAAAGGCATCGCAAGTACGAAACTCATTAATTGGGTTGGGGCCGCACCTGCGGTATCTGCGCCGCATTTGCCGTCCTGCACCTGCGGTCTCCAAGATGCACCTGTGGACCCAGCCAGCCTTGGGCAAATCCGCACCTGCACAACCCCTTATCGCTCCTGCGTGTCCGCACCTGCGGCTCCCCCTTCCGCAGGTGCGAGACACCAGAACCAGAAACTTCAACTATTAGCTCAAGTCAAAAATCTTCCCGTTGAGCATCCGGAACACTCCCGAGGCCCCCGCGACCTCAACCAAAACCACCAACCAGTCCTACAACCTCATTCGAAATCAGTCGAGCATTCAAACCACATCACATAACACCAAAAATATGAATCAAACATAAATTCAAGCCTAAGAACTTAACAAAATTTTGAAATCCACAATGATGCCCAAACACGTCAAAACTAGTCCGATTTACCTCAAATTTGACACATATGTCACAAATGACACCATGAACCTACAGCCACTCCCGGAATTCCATTTCGAGTCTGATATCAAAATTTCACCTATCGGCCGAAATAGTCAAAATTCTAACTTTCGCCAATTCAAGCCTAACTCTACTACATACCTCGAAGCCACATTCCGGACGCGCTCCTGAACCCAAAATCACTCAACGGAGCTAACAGAGTCGGTATAATTCCATTCCGGACCCGTCTTCACACAGTTCCAACCCCGATCCGATTTCTATAGCTTAAACTAAAAATTAGGGACTAAGTGTCCCAAAACTCTTTGAATTTCATAGCTAATCACTCCGGCAAGTCCCAAAAGTGTAAACAAACGTGGGGAAAGCAGTTATTAGGGGACCGGGGCTCTAACTCTCAAAACGACCGACCGGGTTTTTACATTCTCCCCCTCTTAAAACAATCGTTCATCCTCGAACGAATATAAAGACATATCAGAAGCTGTGAAAAGATGAGGGTATTGGTTGCGCATGTCCTGCTCGGTCTCCCAAGTCGCCTCCTCGACCGGCTGACCTCTCCACTAAACCTTTACTGATGCAATACTCTTCGACCTGAGCTTTCTGACCTGCCTATCCAAAATGGCTACTGGCTCCTTAACATAAGATAGATCCTTGTCCAACTAGACTGGACTGAAGTTCAATACATGAGCCGGATTGTCGTGATACTTCCGGAGCATAGATACATGGAATACCAGATGAACTCCTGCTAGACTGGGAGGCAAGGCAAGCTCATAAGCAACCTCCCCAACATGCCGCAATATATCAAAAGGGCTAATGAATCTTAGACTCAGTTTACCCTTCTTCCCGAACCGCATGACACCCTTCATAGGAGATACCCGAAGCAAAACCCGATCACCAGCCATAAATGCCAAATCATGAACCTTCCGGTCCGCATAACTCTTCTGCCTGGACTGAACTGTGCGAAGTCTCTCCTGAATTACCTTTACCTTGTCTAGGGCATCTGGGACCAAATCTGTACCCAACAATCAGGCCACGCCCGACTCAAACCAACACATTGGGGACCGGCACCATCTACCGTACAAAGCCTCATATGGTGCCATCTGAATGCTGGAGTGGTAACTGTTGTTGTAGACGAACTCTGCGAGTGGCAAGAACTGGTCCCATGACCCTCCGAACTCCATCACACAGGCGCGGAGCATATCCTCAAAAATCTGAATCGTGCGCTCGGGCTGCCCGTCCGTCTGAGGGTGAAAAGATGTGCTCAGCTCCACCCTGGTGCCCAACTCCTGCTGTACTGCTGTCTAGAACCGTGATGTGAACTGTGTACCTCTATCTGAGATGATAGATACTGGAATACCGTGAAGGTGGATGATCTCTCTGATATAAATCTCAATTAACCTCTCTGAAGAATAAGTGGTCAGCACCAGAATGAAATGAGCTGACTTGGTCAGCCGATCCACGATCACCCAAATAGCATCGGCTTTTCTCAAGGTCCGTGGAAGTCCAACTACAAAGTCCATGGTGATCCGCTCCCACTTCCACTCTGGAAGCTCAATCTGCTGAAGTAATCCTCCTGGTCTCTAATGTTCATATTTAACTTGATGACAATTGAGACACTTGGCCACAAATTCCGCTATGTCCTTTTTCATCCTTCTCCACCAATAGTGCTTTCTCAGGTCCTGGTACATCTTCGCGGCACCCGGATGAATGGAGTACCGCGAGCTATGAGCCTCCTCCAGAATCAACTCCCGAAGCCCATCTTCATTGGGCACACAGATCTGCCCATGCATCATCATCTACCCATCATCATCTACAGACACATCTCTGGCATCGCCTCGCCGGACCCTGTCCTGAAGAACCAGAAGGTGGGGGTCATCATACTGGCGCTCTCTGATGCGGTCATAAAGAGAAGATCGAGAAACCACACAAGCTAATACTCGGCTAGGCTCTGAAATATCCAACCTCACAAACTGGATGGCTAAAGACTGAACATCCAGGGCTAAAGGCCTCTCAGCTGCTGGAAGATATGCCAAGCTCCCCAAACTCTCCGCCCGGCGACTCAAGGTGCCGACCACTACATTGTCCTTCCCCGGATGGTATAATATAGTGATATCATAGTCTTTAAGCAGCTCCAACCACCTCCGCTGACGTAGATTAAGGTCCTTCTGCCTGAACAAATGCTGCAAACTATGGTGATCAGTGTAAATCTCATAGGGAACACCGTGCAAATAATGACGCCAGATCTTCAAGGCGTGAACAATAGCTGCTAACTCGAGGTCATGAACCGGATAATTCTTCTCATGCACCTTCAACTGCCTGGACGTGTTGGTAATCGCCCTACTGTCCTGCATCAATACTGATCCAAGGCTAATCCTCGAGGCATCACAATAGATAGTGTAGGACCTAGAACCCGTAGGCAACACTAATACTGGGTCCGTAGTCAAAGCTGTCTTGACCTTCTGAAAAATCTCCTCACACTCCTCGGTCCACCTGAATGGAGCACCCTTCTGGGTCAGTCTAGTCATAGGTGTTGCAATAGATGAAAATTCCTCTACAAAGTGATGGTAGTACCCTGCCAAACCAAGGATATTGCGGATCTCCGTAGCTGATGACGGTCTAGGCCAACTCTGCACCGCCTCCACCTTCTTCGGATCTACTTTAATCCCATCACAAGACACTATGTGGCCCAAGAATGTCACTGAATCAAGACAGAACTCACACTTGGAGAATTTTGCATACAATCTCTTCTCCCTCAAAGTCTGAAGCACGGTCCTCAAGTGCTGCTCATGATCTTCCTGTGATCAGGAATATACTAGGATGTCGTCAATAAACACAATGACGAAGAAATCAAGATAAGTCCAGAACACACTGTGCATCAAATGCATAAAAGATGTTGGGGCATTGATCAGCCCAAATGACATGACAAGAAACTCATAGTGACTATATCTGGTTCTGAAGGCAGTCTTCGGGATGTCCATCTCCCGGATCTTCAGCTGATGGTAGCCAGATCACAAGTCAATCTTGGAGAATAATCTGGAACCCTGTAACTGGTCGAATAAATCATCAATGTGAGGAAAAGGATACCCGTTCTTCACGGTAACCTTGTTCAGCTGCCGATAATCAATACACTTACGCATAGAGCCGTCCTTTTTCTTCACAAATAGCACTGGAGCACCCCAAGGTGATACATTGGGCCTGATGAAACCCTTATCAAGCAAATCCTGTAACTGCTCCTTCAACTCAGGAGGAGCCATACGGTAAGGAGGAATAGAAATGGGCTGAGTGCCCGACAACAAATTAATGCCGAAATTAATATCTCTGTCAGGCGGCATACCCGGAAGATCAACTGGGAATACATCAAGAAAGTCCCTCACTACTGGGACTGACTCAACTGGAGGGGTATCAACACTGACATCTCTCACATAGGCCAAATACGCATCACACCCCTTCTCAACCATCCGCTGAGCCTTAAGAAATGAAATGACCTTGCGGGGAGTATACTCTAAGGTACCTCTCCATTCTAATCTCGGCAAGCTTGGCATGGCCAGCATCACAGTCTTAGCGTGACAATCAATAGTAGCATAATGGGGCGACAACCAGTCCATGCCCAAGATAACATCGAAATCTACCATGCTGAGCAATAACAAATCAACCCTGGTCTCAAAACCACTAAGAGTAATCAAGCATGACCGATGTACGCGGTCCACAACTAGAGGGTATCCCACATGAGTAGATACATAAACAGGGGAACTCAAAGAATCCCGTGATATTCCCAAATGTGGAGCAAAATAGAGGACACATATGAATACATAGAGCCTAGGTCAAATAATATTGATGCATCCCTATGACAGACAAGGACAATACCTGTGATGACTGAATCTGAAGCAACGGCCTCGGAACGGGCTGGAAGGGTATAGTATCTGGCCTGGCCTCCCCCTCTAGGGCGACCTCTACCTCCCCGACCTCCACCTCGAGCTGGCTGAGGAGGTGGAGTGGCAGCTGGGGCTGGAAGAATAGCCGGAGGACCCAACGGAGCACATGGAGGCTGATAAGACTGTGGAGGTGCACCCCTCCTGGCCCTAAGGCAATCTCTAATCATGTGACGAGTGTCACCACACTCAAAACAACCCCCGGAGGACTCTGCGGCTGAGACTGAATAGGAGCTGGCCTGCTGGGCGGGCCGGTAATAGCACCTTGAACTGGAGGCATACTAGATACTGGCGGTGCATAATAGGGCTCCTGAGGCCTAGGAGGAGCTAGAATACCGCTGGCTGCTGGAAGAGCCTGAATGAACAGGGCGATCCACAAATCCCCTACCATAGCGTGCTGCTGGTGCACGAGCTCATGCAAAATGGCCAATCTCTCGAAACCTCTCGGCCTCTCTCTCATCTAGGTCCCGGGCAAACATGCCCTCTACTCTCCTGGAAATACTCACGGCCTGCTGATAAGTGATATCCATCTCCAACTCTCTGGCCATACTGGTCCGAATACTAGGGTGAAGTCCCTCAATGAAGCGGCGAACCCTCTCTCTGACTGTGACAACCAAGGCTGGGGCATGCCGAGCTAACTCACTGAAATTGACTGCATACTCCGACACAGTCATAGTACCCTGGCGCAACTGCTCGAACTTCGCGCGCCAGGTATCCTTGAGGCTCTAAGGGATATACTCTCGCTGAAACATCTCTGAAAACTGAGTCCAAGTGAGTGAGGCTGCCTCGTACGACTACTCAGCTCATAGGCACACCACCACTGATACGCCGCTCCCCTCAGCTGGAAAGAGGTGAAAGAAACCCCACTGGTCTCCACAATGCCCATAGTGAGGAGAACACGATGACACTCCACAAGAAAACCCAGAGCATCCTCTGAAGCTAGTCCGCTGAAAGTAGGTGGGTGGTACTTCTTTTACCTCTCAAGTATGAGTTACTATTCCTCAGAAGCAGCTACCCCGGTCTCATGTTGTACCAGAGCCACTGGGGGCATAGGAATATACTTTGAGGCCTGATCAACCTGGCCCCTCTGCTCAGGAGTGCGGGCTGCGGGAGTCTGATAAGTATAATGATTCATGTATTTTTATATGTAAACAAATAATATTTTTTTTAAAAATACAAAAACAAAGCATGAATATTTATATTTTCTCTCCTATAAGTACTAACAAATCTTGCAGGGAAGGATTATTTAAAAGAGAGAAGAAAAACAAACAAAAAGAGAAGGACGACTATACTTTGCTGGTGCATCAAAAAAACTATGGGAAGAGCCATGTCATTATTTATGCAACACCAGCTCTTGTTGTCACGACAATGAAGAAGAAAAGATGTATCAATTACCGTCGCGACGATAACATTTGTTGTCGCGACAATGAAGAAGAAAAAATATATCAATTAGCGTCACGACGTCAACTATTACTGTCGCAACAGAGGATTAGTTTGCCTGCAATTTTCTCTTATAAATAGGGCCTATTTTCTCTCCTACAAAGGCACGCCAGAACAGTAGAAAAGAGTCAATCTCTTAATTGGATTCTCTAGCTTAAATATTGGCAGTTAATATTTCTTTCACCTTTAGGAAGTATTTGTTTCTTTATCATCTTAGTAGTAATATTATCTACTCCATAATGGAGTAAACTACTCTAGTTGGGATACTTGGAAAAGCTTGCTAAGTTATTATAATATATATTCAATTCTATATGCTCTTATCTAAGAAGCTTTCCAACTCTCCACTTTTCTGTGCCAAAGTAATAAGGTGTTGATTATTTAATATTGTCTAATCTAACTATTCTATTTTATAACTACCGTTGTGCTAATTTTGTATTCGGAAGGAGCAAAATAAGTTGCAGCGAATTGTTATAAATAAAATAGCCACTGGACGAATTAATATAATCACAACTACTTACAAGTGTCTTTAGTCTTACTTATTTCAATCTTTATCCGGAAAAGAAAGTGATTTGATTAAGTCTATTAATCTAACGAGAACTAATCGAAAGAGGTTTTTGTTACCATTGGTACAACTTAGGCAAGAAACTATTTTTGTTCTTATCACTAATTGTAAAGTATTTAATTACACTAATCGGAAGAGGTATTTTTAAATAGTTACTTTAAGTGAGAAAAAATATAATTGTATTAGGAATAAGCAATTATTCTTTCGAGAAATAAGTATTAGAGTTTGAATCATATTATATTAATCTTATCAAGTAGCTTCAAGGATTGCCAACGTTTTTTATTATTATTTCTACTCAATTAGTTCTTCGCCATTAAAAATCTTTAAACTTTCACTCACTCATAAATTCGATTCTCCTGAATAGTAATGAAGATAATCTAAATCCGTAGAATAGATGTTCCAATCTCTATGGACGATATCTTAAAGTGTATTATAATTTGACAAAGCATGAGCAAGAATTCCTATGCACATTGGCCTCGTCAAATTTTTGGCGCCGTTGCCGGGGATTGGCAATTATCTACTTCAGATTAATTATCCTCTTACTAATTTGGGAAACCATTTTTTTAATGCTTATTTTATTTCTTTCTTATTCTCAAGAATTTCAGCTAGTTATGGCCCGCTCTTCTTCTATAAAGTTATTTGAATTCGATCCTGAAATTGAAAGATCCTTACGATTACGCAGGAAAGGACGAACTTCAACTTCTCATAGCACAACTAGCAAAGACATGGAACAAGAAAAAAGGACTTCTCAACAATCCACCAACAATAATTCCACCAATTCCAGAAGACCAATTTGATGAAGTAGCACCACGACCAGCTAATATGATTCTGAGGGATTATGCTAGACCTCATCAATTTAATTGTGAATCAAGTGTTAGAAGGCCTCCTGTGGCAGCTAACTATTTTGAAATCAGGACTGGTTTGATCCAAACAATTCAACAATCTTGTCAGTTCATTGGAGATCCCAATGAAGGCCCACATAGTCATTTGATTGATTTTCTTGAGCTTGTTGAAACAACTAAGTATAATGGGGTATCACTAGATGCAATTAGGCTGAAGCTTTTTCCTTTTTCTCTGAAAGGTGAAGCTAAATATTGGTTATGTAGCTTGCCTAGAGGATCCATCACAACATGGGATCAGATGACTCAGAAATTTTTAAACAAATATTTTTCTCCTGCTAAAACAACAAAAATGAGACAAGATATTAATAATTTTTTGCAAATTGACACTGAGTCAGTTTACCAGGCTTGGGAAAGATTAAAAGGTTTATTGAGAAAATGTCCTCATCATGGAATTCCTGATCATATGCTTCTATACATTTTTTATCACGGGTTAAAACCCTCATCGAGAAATGTTATAGATGCAACTGCCGGAGGTTCCATAATGGGGAAAACTACTGATGAGGCTTTGCAATTGTTAAATGAAATTTCTGAAAATGCAGTGCAATGGCCATCTGATCGTGTCACTATAAAAAAGGCAGCAACTGTGAACCAGGTAGATGCTCTAAGCACCTTAACTCAACAAATTGATTCCTTAGCAAAAAAGTTTGAAACCTTTAAGGTAAATCCACAACAATCTGAAGGCTGTGACATTTGTGGTGAGAATCATCTCAATCATGAATGTCAAGCCACAAATCAGAATGATGAACATGTAAACTTAATTGGCTACAAATCTTACCCCTATGGAAGTCTTGTGGCTCAGAAACATCCGGGATTTCAATGGAGTAGCCCCAATGGTGCTGAAAACTCATAGTTTTTAAAACAACAGGTACAAGGACCACCAAGATTTTAGAATCAGAATAGAGTGCAACAAAATTTCAGACCTTATCAGCCTAAGCCACAACAATCTCATGCACCTAGCCTTGAAGATTTGATGTACAAATACATAAAGGCTACATACGAGAAAATGGAGAGTCATAATTCATCTTTGAAGAATCTGGAAATTCAGGTAAGTCAATTGGTAACTCTTTTGTCAGGAAAAATTCAAGGACCATTGCCAAGCAACACTGAGAAAAATCGGAAGGAGCATCTCAAAACTATTGCGTTACGATCAGGAAAGAATTTGGACGATCCATATCCAAATCGACAAGGCTAGGTACAGGAAGAAAAACAAGAAAAAGGAGACCTCATCAAGGTAACATCTGAGCAACCAAAAGAATAAAAGAAAAAAAGAAAAGAAAGAACAATTTCACAAGAAAATCCTCCCTCCGAGGACATTCCTTTTCCCCCAAAAATGAAAAGAGAAAATCTTGATAAAATTTTTTCTAAATTTCTTGAAATTTTGAAACAACTTTACATAAATATTCCATTCACTGATGCTTTAATGCAAATGCCCTCCTATGCCAAGTTTTTGAAAGATATTTTGTCAAGTAAAAGGAAATTGGAAGGAATCTCTGTAGTTAAGCTTACAAAAAAATGCAGTGCTATTCTTCAAAATAAGCTTCCATAAAAACTTGGTGACCCAGGCAGCTTTACAATTCCTTGCACTCTTGGAGGTGTTCATTTTGAAAAAGCATTGTGTGATTCTGGCGCTTCAATAAATTTGATGCCTTTCTCAATTTTTAGAAAGTTAGAACTTGGGGAAATGAAAAGTACAATTGTCTAGCTGATTCGAGTACTAAAAATGCTAAAGGAATTATTGAGAATGTACTTGTCCGAGTTGACAAGTTTGTATTTCCAGTAGACTTTATAGTACTTGAAATGGAAGAAAATAGTGATGTACCTTTGATTCTGGATAGACCATTTATGGAAACTGGTAGAGAAATCATCGATGTTGATCAAGGACAATTGATATTAAGGGTCAGTGAAGAGAAAGTCATCTTTGACATGCAGAAAATAATGACATATCCTGAGGATGAGTCATCATCTCCTTGTTTTCACATTGATTTATTAAATAATCTTGCAGATAAATACAAAGATGATCAACTAATCTCAGATTCATTGGAAAGATGTTTGGCAAATTCTGGCACTACAAATGATGATGACCCAAGAACTAAAGAAGAAGCTGAAAATAGACCACAAAATGAGGAAGTTTTATCAGAAGAAGTTCAACAAAAAATTGAACTTAAAACTTTACTTCTTATTTAAAATATATTTTTCTTGAAGCATCATGATTTCCAGTGATCATTTCCTCTTCTTTGACTGCAGAACAAGAAGACCAATTGATTGGAGTCTTGAAAGACACAAAAAAGCTTTGGGATGGACTATAGATGATATCAAAGGAATCATCCCAGCCATTTGCATGCACAGAATTCTCATGGAAGAAGATTACAAACCCATAGTCCAACCTCAAAGGAGACTTAACCCAACAATGCAAGAGGTAGTTAAAAAAGAAGTGGTGAAACTTCTGGCAGCAGGTATCATCTACCCCATATCTGACAGCCCTTGGGTAAGTCCTGTGCAAGTGGTACTGAAAAAAGGAGGTATGACTGTCGTAAAAAATGAAAATAATGAACTTATACCTACAAATAAAGTTACAGGATGGAGAGTCTGTATTGATTACAGACGTCTCAATGACGCTACTAGAAAAGATTACTTCCCTTTACCTTTCATTGACCAAATGTTGGAAAGAGTAGCGGGACATGATTTTTACTGTTTTCTTGATGGTTATTCAGGTTACAACCAGATTCCAATTGCACCAGAAGATCAGGATAAGATAAATTTCACATGTCCCCATGGAATGTATGCTTACAGGAGAATGCCATTTGGTTTGTATAACGCCCCTGCTACATTTCAGCGTTGCATGTCAGCCATTTTTTCTGACATGACTGAGAAGTTTCTAGAGATATTTATGGATGGCTTTACACTTTTTGGAAAAACATTTGAAGATTGTCTTCGGCGCCTGACCTTAGTTCTTAAGAGATGTGAAGAGACAAATTTAATTCTTAATTGAGAGAAATGTCATTTCATGGTCAAATTTGCAAGACCTGGATTGCTAAGATGGATATTATTGCTACAAGAATTTGACCTTGAAATTAAAGACAAAAAGGGAACGGAAAATCAAGTAGTAGATCACCTTTCAAGGTTGGAAAATCCACCAATTGAGGCAGTAGATATCCGAGAAGAATTTTCGGATGAACATATTTTCTCCATCACCTCTATTGTTAACCAACCCCCTTGGTTTGCTGATATTGCTAACTACCTAGTTGGAAAACGGATACCAAAGGAATTCTCTTATCAGCAAAAGAGAAAACTCATGACTGATGTAAGATATTTTTTTTGGGACAATCCTTACTTGTTTAAATTTTGTGCAGATGGAATTATCAGAAGATGTGTTCCTGAACATGAAATGACAAAAAATCTGAATCAGTGTCATGATGGAGCAGTGGGTGGGCATTATGGAGCAACTTGAACAACAACAAAAATCTTGGAAGCAGGTTTCTACTGGCCATCACTTTTCAAAGATGCAAGGCAGTATGTTCAATCTTGTGATCGTTGTCAAAGAATGGGAAATATTTCATAAAGGGATGAAATGCCTCTTAACACCATTCTTATTTGTGAGATATTTGGTGTATGGGGAATTGATTTTATGGTCCCCTTTCCTTCCTCCGATTCTTTCGAATATATTTTGGTTGCAGTTGATTATGTGTCAAAATGGGTAGAAGCAATAACTACCAGAACAAACGATGCAAAAACTGTGTGTAATTTCTTGAAAAAGAATATTTTTACACGGTTTGGGACTCCCCGAGTAATCATCAGTGACCAAGGTACGCATTTTATGAATAAATAATTTGAACTCCTGTTATCTAAATATGGGGTCACACATAAGATCGGTACACCATATCATGCTCAAACAAATGGCCAAGTTGAAGTTTCAAATAGGGAGTTAAAAGAATCTTGGGAAAAACCGTTGGAATATCTAGAAAAGATTGGCATTGAAACTAGATGATGCTTTATGGGCCTGTAGAACAACATATAAAACACCAATAGGCACATCACCATATAAGCTTGTTTTTGGAAAAGCATGTCATTTACCAGTCGAACTAGAATGTAAAGCTTTTTGGGAAATTAAAGTGCTGAACATGGAACCAACAAAGGTTGGTCAGTGACGGTTGTTGCAAGTCAATGAGCTAGATGAATTTCGATTAAGCTCATATGAAAATGCCTGTTTGTACAAAGAGAAAGTAAAAAAATGACATGATAAGTTAATGAGGTACAATGAATTCAAAGTAAGGGACAAAGTTCTTTTGTATAATAGCCGCCTAAAGCTTTTTCCAGGTAAGTTCAAATCAAAGTGGACAGGTCCATATGCAATAACGGGTATGACACAGTTTGAAGCTTTTGAAATTCAACATGTCAATGGTGGAGACAAATTCAAAGTTAATGGACATAGGTTGAAGTTATACATTGGAGGACAATACGAGAGACATCCGTCCATTACAATGATATAATGAGAAAGTAACAAAAATAAGTCGAGCTAGTGACATTAAACTCAAAACTAATTTTTTGTCAAGCAAGTAAATATGTTATATATAGCTAATATTATAATAATTATTACAATAACTTCTACAATTACATATATCTATGTGCATATATTTATATACTAGTTAAGTTTTAATTATGTAATCCCCCTATTTGTAATTATTCATTTAGGAATCACTTGTTTTGCTGGGTTGATGGTATTCATGTCTATAGAGATTTCCCATATTAATTAGTTACATAAACAAACAAAAAACAAAAAAAACAAAAAAAAAAGAAGAAAATTTCCAGTTCGTAGAGTAATATAGAAGTTCTATATAAAGTAATGTAGATATGTACATCATTTTAATATATATTATTATATTATATTAACGTCATTGGTCATAATATCTTGTTGGAATATGAGATATATATATAATATTATACTACTTATACTTATTTTAATTAAGAAGCTATGAAACACTACGTTTTTTTGAATCTAGTTTTCATTACCATATATACTTACCCATATAAAGTAACTTTACTTATTCCTTTTTCAATGCTTACCTTTGTCAGATCATTAAATGCACCAAAAGCAATCAATGTTGCAGCAGTAAATAGGCAAAAAAAAAAAAAAAAGGTGAAAAGACAGAGAAATTAAAGGCCATCAGTCCTCCTCTTGTTTTCCCCTGTTCTCTCTTCTTTCTCATCTAAAATGCCTCCCAACAGTACTACTCATCCAAGAATAGATACATCTCAGGATGGAGAGTCATGAATTCAAGAAAATCTTGAAAGAGACCCCATTCATGAGAAAGGAATATTTTTTGATCCTCAAGAGGGGGAAGAGGATGAATATGTGTCTCAAGTGCTAGAATTCTATCAATGGGGTGAATTTTCTAAGCCACCGGGTAAGTTTTGCTTGGACTTAGTGAGAGAATTTTACAGAAACTTAAATGAAAATGCTCAATCTTCTACTGTTAGAGGATTGAGAGTTGATTGTTCTCCACAGGCTATCAATCGTTTGTATCATCTCACACAAGAGGATGACAGTCAAACCTTAGCGTTTATTAATGACCCTAATCTCGATGAGCTTGAGCATTTGTTATGTCCGCTTGGAGCTACTTGGGGGTATGATACAAATGCAGCTAAGGTGTGTTTAAAAGGGAAGAATATTATGTACAAAGCTAGACCTCTTCTTACCTTTTTAAGTAGCAGAATGATTCCAAATACCCATGGAACTGATATATACTTGAACAGATTAGCTTTGCTATTTGTAATTTGTTCAAGAATGCCTCTGAATGTGGTAACATCATCAATATCCATATGAAGTTCTGTAGATTTGATCCCACTGTGGGGACTTTATGGTTTCCATCAACCATAACTAGATTAATCAAGGAAGCTGGTGTCATCGTAAATCCAAAGAGTTTGAGTCCTTCTAATAAAATGATCAACAAAAAAGTGTGATCAAAACTTGCAAAAACTAAAGGCCCGTACAAAAGACAAGGAGAAGAAGAGCTTCTTTTGAGAAACAGGAAACAACCTCCTATTTTTCCAAGTGGAATGAGGGAATTATTGGCTGAAAAGTTTGTTTCCATGGAGGGAAAATTTGCAAGAATAAGGGTAAGGGAAGAAGTGAATGCTAAAATTGATGGTGTAGTGGATAGGTTGATGAAGAAATTGGATAGGCTGGAGAATCTGATAATGCAGAAGATGATATATAATACAACCATGATTTGGGCTCTAGCAAATTTAACGCAAAGAATGGCTCACCAAGGGAACTACAATGAGCCAACAACTTTTCCACCATTTCAATTCGTAGATCCGTCTACTTGCCCGATACCAAGATGGTACTCACTTGCAGATTTGGAAGCTATGGCGGGCATAGAAAACTCGCAACTAGCCTCTCTTTCGAATAGAGAAAATCCACCACCACCTACTGCCCCTGTTATATCCGATCACAGCAGCGAAACCTTCTCTAATTTACCAGATCTAACTGCTGTCTTTTCTATATCCTCTCCCATATTTACACCAGCATTTGGAGCCTAATCCAGAAACAAGAGCAACAAAAAGCCTAGACTTGTAGAAGAAAAAGGGAAAAAACCAATGGAGGACGGAGATGATTCATCAGATGATGAGGATGGTTGGACACCAATTCAAGTAGTCCGGTTAGGACAAACAAGTATGGAACCATCACATGTGATTGAAGTGGGAGAATCGAGCATGGCACAACCACAAGAGGTAGATTATTTGGTTGAAAACGATGATGAGGGGGAGCGGCAAGAGAAAACTTGCTTTATCTAAAGCGGTGACTTCAGAAAAAGTTCATGTTTTCACTGCTTAATATAGATATGGTAACTATCTTTAATGTTTTGCTTTGTTAATAGTGTAAATATGTTGATAGCTATCTTTAATGTCATGCTTTTGGTTGGTACTTGGTTAGAGGCTTTTGGGGGATACTAAATGTTGTGTATGTCTTTAATTAACCACTGGGAAGCATTTTTTGGGTAGAATATGTTTTTGTCTATTGAAGAAGCAATCCCCTGGTGTAAATTGTCTTTACTTTTATTTGCTCTACTTTTTCTATCTTTTAGCTCTTTTACATGGTCTTTACTACTCTAACTTATTAACAATGTATTTTGTGTTAGTATTGGGAAAAGATTCAGGTCATTTGGCTGGAAAAATGCAGCACCTTAAGCAGCAAAGTATTCTTCGAAGCTTTGGTGGCACCAAATGTAAGAGATTGATGAGTAAAAAAAAAAAGAGTTCTTATGTCAGTAAATATAATACTAAGTATTATACCTAACGTTATGATACTACTTATATATATATATATATATATATCTATCTTTTATAGATTATTGTTTGATTGTAGGTACTAAATTCACAATATAAGATCTCTGAATATTTGTCAAGACGAAATTATAGTTTACACTGAGTTTTGAAAAATGAATTAGGCTTTCGTTGGTACCTTTTGAGCCTTTTATATATATAGAAAAAAAATAATCAATCAAACACAAAAAGAATTATCCCTAGTACCTAACTTTGAGCCCGTAAACTTTTCTTTCTTATCACACCACAATTTTAACCAGTAAATTATAGATATACATATGTTTATAATTACTTCTCCATAATTGTTCATCTTTAGCTAAGAAAAAATATATAAAAATGGAGCTTTAAAAATTATTGACAACAAAAGGCAAGATATGAAGTGGTGTACATGTGAATATTAGTTATCATCCATGAAGAAAATCTCGGGCATATATAGCAGTATAAAAAAAAAAAGAGAAAAGGAAGAGGAAAGAAATGAAAGCTGCTCCAAATCTTCAGGAAATATGTTGTTCTAATAGCTAAAAAAACAAAAAAAAAACAAAAAAATCACTATAAATTTACCTTTATCCTACCGGCCAAGCTTAACATTACAAGCCAAAAAATCCTAAAAGATTTCAGAAAATAGTGTTTAAACTACATTAGTGATAATTTACATAATGAGCAAGCTTATGATTAAGGAAGTATTTTAAAAAAAAAATTAATAATAATTGTGTTGGTGACCATAACTTTATCAATTCTTAAAGAGTTCTAGGTGGAAGAATACAAGTTTTTGCGGAACAAAGACGAGATCATAAGCAAGGTAAAAGTTATGAGGTTGAAAAGGTTGAACAAATTTGAGAAATGAGGAAATTCTTATTTTGAATAAATTTTTTCTCCTACAAGGAAAACAATGATTAAAAAAAGAAAAGAAAAAAAAAGAGTCAATATATTTTGAAAATCTTTTCCTCGAGGACGAGCAAAAATTCAAGTATGGAAAAATTTGATAAGTATAATTATTCATGTATTTTTATATGTAAATAAATAATATTTTTAAAAAAAATACAAAAACAAAGCATGAATATTTATATTTACTCTCCTATAAGTACTAACAAATCTTGCAGGGAAGGATTATTTAAAAGAGAGAAGAAAAACAAACAAAAAGAGAAGGACGACTATACATTGCTGGTGCGTCAAGAAAACTAAAGGAAGAGCCATGTCATTATTTATGCAACACCAGCTCTTGTTGTCGCGACAATGAAGAAGAAAAGATATATCAATTACTGTCGCGGTGATAACATTTGTTATCGCGACAATGAGGAAGAAAAAATATATCAATTAGCGCCGCGACGTCAACTATTACTGTCGCAACAGAGGATTAGTTTGCCTGCAATTTTCTCTTATAAATAGGGCCTATCTATGTAATGCAAAGGCACGCCAGAATAGTAGAAAAAAGTTAATCTCTTAATTGGATTCTCTACCTTAAATTTTGGCAGTTAATATTTCTTTCACTTTTAGGAAGTATTTGTTTCTTTATCATCTTAGTAGTAATATTATCTACTCCATAATGGAGTAAACTACTCTAGTTGGGATACTTGAAAAAGCTTGCTAAGTTATTATAATATGTATTCAATTCTATATGCTCTTGTCTGAGAAGCTTTCCAAATCTCCATTTTTCTGTACCAAAGTAATAAGGTGTTGATTATTTAATATTGTCTAATCTAAATATTCTATTTTATAACTACCGTTGTGCTAATTTTATATTCGGAAGGAGCAAAATAATTTGCAGCGAATTGTTATAAATAAAATAGTCAATGGACGAATTAATATAATCACAGCTACTTACAAGTGTCTTTAGTCTTACTTATTTCAATCTTTATCCGGAAAAGAAAGTGATTTGATTAAGTCTATTAATCTAACGAGAACTAATCAAAAGAGGTTTTTGTTATCATTGGTACAACTTAGGCAAGAAACTATTTCTGTTCTTATCATCACTAATTGTAAAGTATTTAATTACCCTAATCGGAATAGGTGTTTTTAAATAGTTACTTTTAAATGAGAAAAAATATAACTGTATTAGGAATAAGCAATTATTCTTTCGAGAAATAATTATTAGAGTTTGAATCATATTATATTAATCCTATCAAGTAGCTTCAAGGATTCCCAACGTTTTTTTATTATTTCTACTCAATTAGTTCTTCGCCATTAAAAGTCTTTAAACTTTCACGCACTCATAAATTCGATTCTCCTGAATAGTAATGAAGATAATCTAAATCCGTAGAATAGATGTTCCAATCTCTGTGGACGATATTTTAAACTGTATTATAATTTGACAAAGAACGGGCAAGAATTCCTATGCACATTTACCTCGTCAGAGTCTGTGCCCCTCCCGGGCCTGAGATGTAGCAGGAGCTATCAGAAGTAGTCTAGCCTGGGCTAGAGTGCTGAACATGCTCATGAACTGAGCCAAAATCTCCTGGAGGGCTAGAGCAGCAATAGGGACCTCCTGTGCCGGCCCTCCAGCTGGACCTACTGTAGGCTCCTCTGTCACTGCACTCGTCAGTACTCGGGCTGCACCGCGTGCTCGTCCTCTACCCCTACCCTTGCCTCTGGCGGCTCTGGCTGGGGGCTGGGGTGCCTGATCGTCGGTCCGTCCGATACGGGTTCTCACCATCTGTGAGAAAGAATAATAATAGAGTTTTAGATTATTTTTTTGATGTCAATAACTCGCACGACAAGAAAACCAAAGAAATATGATTGTTCTTAACAATTACATAGCCTCCCGAACAGAGATACGGACGTCTCTGCACTGATCCACGAGACCCTAATAAACCGGCTTGTGACTGGTGATTCCTATGAACCTAGACGCTCTGATACCAACTTGGTCACGACCCGATTTACCCTCCACAAGTGTCGTGACGGCACCTAGTCGCTACGACTAGGTAAGCCTACTATAAAGGGGAAAACTGAAATAAAACATAGGAAATAAATGGGATAAAGGAAGTGATGTAAATGACGTACTGGCCGCTCGACTCATACAAAATAAAACTCTCCAAGATCCAGAATGTCACAGACAGTCACATGCTTTTAACACTACTGTAGCTCTAACAAAAACTGGAAAATACATAAGAAAATCTCTACAAGCTAGAATGGAAGGGGACTCGAAAGATTCTGCGGACGCGACAGAAATACCTTGCGGTCTCCTGAAATCAGCAGCAACGACTAACCACGAGGCTGATAGCTCGTACCTGGATCTGCACATGAAAAACATGTGAAGGAAAGGGCATGAGTTAGGGGTGTGCATTCGATTTATCTATTCGATTTTGACACTTATCGATAATTACTTATAGATTATCGATTTGTACATATGATTATCGTTATCGTTTCAATAAGGTTTCGATTTTGGTTTATCGATTTTTGGGGCTTATCGATTACACCAATAAGAAAATTTGCGGGAACAAATTGTTATATATGAACTACGAGCTCTTTAAAATTTCTTCCTAGCCAAATGGTAAAGAGAAAATAATATCACCTACAGTATGATTTTTTTTCCCATTGCGTATCAAAGCCACTACAAGCACATGAAAAACTCATTCTACAATAGCACTTAAAAATCTATAACAATCAGGTAAATCACTAAGAAAATGGACCTGCTGTAAAATCCTTTAGTGACAGGCTATCTAAATAGAACCCATACCAAAACTAAAAATAGATAGTTGATAAACAGTGAAGTTATTGATTGATGTCTTTCAGAATTCTAATTAGATCATAATTGCATCCCTAGCTTGAATTAAGAGGAGATGAACTAATTACTCGTCCAAGATCCAAACAGTGAAGTTATCAGTTTCAAACAGTGAAGCTATCAGGTAAAATACAAGATCCAAATTCCAGGCACAAAATCCCGCCATCCATTGCCAGCTATTACACAAACTCCAGGTCCACAGAATCAAACAATTTTCTGACTGTACTTGCAACTATTACACATTACACAAAAAGTTAATCCAACAGCTGGATTATCACCTGGATGTATGACAATGTCCAACAGCCATTATCACCTGGATGTATGACAATGTCCAACAAGTAGAATTACACATTACACAAAAACTTTGACATATATGAAGTTCAACTTCGTAGAAGCTGTTGGAGACCATGCTGCCAGGATATTTAATCCAGCAGCTGCAATGCAATATCAGGCTACAAAGGCAAATCAGTCGAGAAATTACTTGTAAGAAAAAGCCAAATCCTCAAATTTTAAACCTGAAAGAAATTAAGAAAAATATTAAGAACTTTTTAATATATCACATTCTTTTACAAGTATATTTATTTAAAATGGAGAACTTACATAGCAACTAACAAACTCTAGCAAACATCGTCGGTGGAAGCTTCTTTGTCAAGTTTAGTAAAATCTAATAAGAATATTTATTAACAAGTCAAGCAATTAAAATATAATAAGAATATATATTATTTAACTATCTTAAGAAATACAATAAAATTAATTAAAATATACATACCTTCCTCGAGTGTCTCGAGAAAATCTAAATCTTCCTCAACATTTACAGGAAGCGATTCACTTCGAAGCCAATATTGTAGGCACGTTAGAGTTTCAACCAATTTAGGAGTTAATGAACTCCTAAATTGGTCAAGAATACGCCCTCTTGTACTAAATGCACTTTCAGATGCCACACTTGAAATAGGAATAGCAAGCACATCTCGAGCCATCTTACCTGTATTGGTAAAAAAGAGTTTCACACGTAAGCCAGCTTTTGACAACTCAGCTAGTCACGTGGACACGGGAAAACACGATCGCTGGAAATAACTCTTTGAAGAGGTACGATACAAAGAGACACGGTTCAGTAAACCCACGAACTTATCAGCCACGGGAAGTCCAATTTGATCAAAACGGGAGAGAGGCACGGTCAGAATGAATCTAGACAAAGCTACGGGCAAATTCACGAACCCACAATTGATTACTCAAACGTTATGTAACTGAACCCCTATTTACCATTATCCTTTGTAACGGATCATTAGTGACATAATTAGTCATTAATGAGTAACCATAGCAGCAATCGTACGTTATAAGAATCTCCTATATAAGGGAAGGGAATACAGCTTGTAAAGACATCTGATTCTCGAAATACAATCAACTTCAATCTTTTATTTCTGTAATATTGTCTATTATTAATTTTTCCATTATATCGATTATCAGTAACCCGTATTCATCTTAAAAATAAGCTTTAGTCAAAGGGTCTAATTCCTTGGTTAAACAAATTGGTTCTGTTACCGGGAATCTGATAATATATGTTTACTTTCCAAGTGATATCCTTTGAATTATGTCAAACCCCAACGACAACAGCCAGCAAATAAGTGGAACCCCAGTTCCATCACCTTCAGGAACCCCACGTGGTTCAAGGGAAAAATCCCCAAAAAGATCCAATAACAACCATGGTAATAATGATTAAACTGTGGAACAAGATCATATAAAGCAAATGATTGCAGAGTATGTGAGCCAAGCTTTGTAGGAATTTGCGAGAGGATTACCAATAGCATTGCCTACACCGTCAACGCTCCCCCCAATAACACCATCACCATGGGAAGTCCTCAATCTGGGTTGGCAAACTCAGGAAGAGGAGATACTCCTAATGAATCTCTCGAAACGATACCAAGTATATCTAATAACTCAGAATTACAAAATTTACTGTTAACCATGTAGAAACAGATGAAGGAGCAGAACGATCGCATCGAACAAATTCCTGGTGTACCACCTGTTATCAAAGGCATCGATGTTGATAGATATTATCAACAACCGTGGAAGCCTAGTGCGGCACTTTTGCCTATACCCAAGAAGTTTAAAATGCCTGACGTTCCCAAATATGATGGACAACTGACCCATGCGACCATGTGACTGCTTTCACAACTGGGGTAAAAGGCAACGACTTAACGAAACAAAAGATTGAATCAGTCCTTGTCAAAAAATTTGGGGAAACACTTACCAAAGGGGCTCTAACCTGGTATTCT
>ML341782.1:0-22243 GCA_005239505.1 Nicotiana paniculata
CTCGGGTGTGGCAACTCATGTCCCCGACTCTAACTCAAAACATTAATTAAAATAAGCATTGTTATAAATCGCGGGTACATTTCATGTGGCGCGGTTTGCAACGTGTCCAAAAAATAATAAGTGCGCATCATCGTGACTTGTATTAAAATAATCCCATAAATATTAAAAGTGGCTAAAAAGTGAAAAAGGCTAAAATGCACGATAGGTTTAAAATATGTAAATAATCAGATAATTTAGGCCAAATATTAATAGTTAAGCGACCGTGCTAGAANCTCCTCGGTTTGGGATTCCAATAAATAAATGGTGTTCCGGACACAGTAAAAGTCCGGGTGGCGACTCTGAAACCCATAAATAAATCCCAAATCCGCATAATGTCACTTAAATTGGAAAAAACTCCCATATCCAACCCTGTGTCGGAAAAAGGAGGTGTGACAGCGGTATTTTTTTATCAGTTATTTATGAGAATATGGCACTCTTAAACTTATTTCATCATGTTTTAAATTCAAAATGCGTAGTTATTAGTGATTGTCGGCTTGCCTAGTTCCATGACAGGCGCCATCACGACATGTTGAGTTTTATGTCGTGACAATATATGAGTTAAATACTACTTTATATGGTTATGTATTATATTTTGAACACCATTAATACACTTGAATGAGGTAGTCTAGCGATTCAGAGTGTTCAAAGTGACATGTTATTCACAGATTCAATGTTTTGCCCATTTTTGTTTTGCCAACACTAAACGGAGACCACCATATACGGTCTATTTGGTTATTTTTCAATTTAAAATATTTCCTAATGAAATAACTCTTAAAACTTAAGGTTTGTGTAAAAGTAAACAACTTATCTTAAAAGTAATTTTTTTAACTAAAAATTATTTCTCAAATAAATTTTATAATTTAAAATTAAGCTCTACAAAAATTTCTTCTAACAAAAGCTCTGTACAAACTACAAATCCTCGTGACTCTTTCTTTCCTTTGGTTTTATGTACCTTTAGTAAAATTTATAATATTTTTTTTTTGTTATTTTAACTTTGATTTAAAAAATATGGTACAATATTGTTGGACAAATATTTAAAATTTGAATAATTTTAACGAAATTTCTAACGACGCCACTGCACATGGTGTCTAATGAGGTGGACTAAGAGATAATGTATTGCTTGTTTTTGCAAACAAACAGAATCATAAATTCAGGTTCAATGAATTTTGCCTAGCTGTTGATATCATCGATAAACTTATCCTTCATTCACTCTTAGACATCCACGTTTGTATATCCAAGTACGTGTGTCAATTCTTGAGAAAGGCCATGTTATGGGACTAGATTGCATGACATTTTGGGTCTAACTTTCCTTCTGGTAGTCGTGTTGGAGTCAAAAACTTATTTCTCGAAATGAGGATATGACTTTATGGCCTATACTCTTTTGTTGTCTCAAGGCTTGTCACTTCTCATCTTTTCCTTCACTTGACTATAGACTCGGTAATACTGTCATCTTTTTTATCTACCTTTGTCATCCATGTATCATATTTTACTCATAATTCTACATTTACTCTCTTCTTATTTCCCACGAACATTTATGTCTATCACTTTATTTTGCTTTTGTCACGCCCTGAACCTGGGGGAGCGAGACCGGCACTCAGTGCCTCACTTATCCTTGCCTACCAACTTGCGACTAAGGGACTCTAAACATATAATGTCATACTTTGGCCATGGGCCACATTTTGCAAGACAATTGCGAATGCTGACTGAACATCAATATAAAGTTGGGCCGATAAGGCCGTCATAACAACTACGGTTGGCAAACCAACAAAATATACATAAAAGGTCTATAAGCCCAACATACTGCACTAACTGACAGGATATGTCTACAAGCCTCTATTGATGGATATACTGTGATTGGAACAGGGTCCCGACCTACTCATAACATATATACATATATATAGAAGATGTACATAAAGCTCTAGACAAGGCATGGAGCTCACTGATCAAGCTGAACTCGGGTGGCACCTAATAAGGAGGTCTATCCTTCTGTCTGTCTGAACCTGCAAGCATGAAATGAAGCGCCCACAAAAAAGGGACGCCAGTATGAAATAATTTACCGAGTATGTAAAGCAATATACTGAAAGCTAAAACTGAACTGATAATATAATAACTGGAAGTAACTGGAAGTCAAAGATAATCTGAAGATATGCTCACCTGCTGATACTGACTCAACTCTCTCAATATAGTAAGTAAAATAGTTGTCCGGCCTTATATGGCTCGGTATATGTGTCTGCTCTACCGTAGTAGGCTCGCTCATAGGTCTTCAACCATACTAGTCTCTGTATCTCGACCAACTAGGCTCGCTTATAGGCGCTCGGCCACAGTAGGCTCAATATATAACTTACCATCTGATCAAAGCATGCCCAATAGGGGCCTGCCCATGGATTATATCTCGATGGTAAAGAAAATACTGTAATACTGTATATATAGATTCTCTGCTCTCTTGACTGGAAGAAGATAATACTCAATTGAACATAAAGTCTCGATAAGGGAGAATACTTTAACTTATGAGACTAGGATAATGTATAAATTTGGGAGTATGAACTTCTATTTATGTCTCGTTATCAAACATATGTAATTACTAGATCATGAAAAAATGAAGAAGGACTTAGCCTTAACATACTTGAACCGATTTTCTCGACAATCCCTCCAACACACGTTAATTGCGGCAAAACATAAAATGCGGATTGAAGTAGGAGAAAATACATATGATATTCTTGAGAAATATTGTAACGTACTTCCTTAGAATCATAAAATCCCGTTGTTGTTGCGTTATAAGGCTTCGTATGAGATTCCCTTTGATAATTCATCCATTAGAAAGTCTAGGCATTTATGAACAATCATTTAGGAAATCGTGTGTTGTTGCATATTAATCTTCTTCAAGTAATTTTCGTGTGCTTTCCAAGCATCTTCAAATACATATAATATTTGGTAGTTTGCCTTTGTGAAATGGCACTTTGAAGCCGCCATGGATAGAGTGCCTCAAAATTTTTGTTGTGATAGCTAGGAAGAACACGTTTTGTTCTCCTTTTTATTCCAAGAAAAGATCAAGATTATAATTGGTAAAAGGAGTTATCCATTTTAAAGTCAGACATATCTTTTAATTTATAGTATATCATATAGATTATTTCTAATACTTGAACCAAAGCGTTCTCACATTTTGCCACCTTACCAAATAATATTATGAGTCATTTATTAGGGGTGGGTTTGCTACCACATTGGGGAGGGGGTTAGGCTTATCCAAATTTATCCACTTAATGCCTTAATTAATTTTTTAATCTCCCATTAACCAATAATTACCCGATTATCCACATAATTAGGATTCATCTCAAATTACATAAAATACTACTCACTTTTAACATACTTTGTACACCTTACTATTATGGACATGTGGTACCTTGTATGGTACTCCTCCATAAATATCGTGTATTATAGCTCGGACCGTATTTTATCCCAAAATGTGAAACTTCGACAAAACTCATTTCCTTCGATTCTCTTACCCTCTCACATTAACGAATTTACGTATCACTTGTTTGAAATAGCGTAATACTTGTAATCCTAAAATAATTTCATTCCCGAACTTACATCGATTAACTTACGATGAAACTTTAACGTACGAAAATGTGGGATGTAACATCTCATTTCCGAGATTTCATCAATTTACTTATGGCGTACTTCCACGTACGAAAATGAGGGGTGTAAAAAATACAACCCATATCTAGAAGTTCCCTTACCCGAGTAATCCTCGATCTCAACCTCTGCAAGTCATAACTGATTCACAAGTATGCCTCAAACCGAAACCAATACAACACATAATTGTGCAATCAACTCGTCGATAGTAGAATCCCCCACTTGGCTCTGTCACGACCCCAAATCCTAAACCGGCCGTGATGGCGCCTATCGTGGAACTAGGCTAGCCGACTACCACGTGTTCGCAATTTCTTTTGAAAATCCCATTCAAGTTTCAAGCATTTCATAAAATATACATAAATTACTGAATAAAGTAGGCCAATTATACAATACCGTCAACCCCAAAACCCGGAGCCAACATGTCATGAGCATCTAGAGGAATAAACCAAAATAAACTATTATAATACAAAACCTTCGAATAAAAGCTAAATACAATAAAAAGGGAACACAGATGCTGCGGACGCTGAACAGCTACCTCTATATCCTGCAATCCGACTCCGCACGGAATAAAAGGCTAATGCTCGATATCTGCTCCTGAATCTGCACACAGAGGTGCATGGGGTAATGTGAGTACGCAAACTCAGTAGTAATAAAAATAAATCAAGTCTAAGCAGCAAGGAAACACATAAAATCATGCCATCAAATCACAATATACACAGCCTTACTTTCCAACAGTATAAACATAGATATATGAAATCATCATGCCTTAAAATCAACTTCAGAAAAAGTCCTTTAAAGAATGCATATTTTTAACAACTTTAAAACGAAGGGTTTGGTATGCAAATGAATGTAGTAAAATCGTAAGTATCCCCTCGGGAAAAAACATGTATCATAATCAGCCCCTCGGGCATGCCTCACAATCACTCAGCACCTCACAATCACTCAGCACCACACAGTCACTCATGCCTCCCAATCACTCGTCACTCGGCACTCGGTGCGCTCACTGGGGGTGTGTACAGACTCCGAAGGGGCTCCTTAAGCCCAAGCGATAATATCACTCAGCACCTCACCATCACTCTTGGCCTTCGGCCACACTCAGCAGAACCACTCAAAAGGCCCCTCGGGCGAATCAGTAAAACAGGGTACTCGACCCAAAACATCATTTTAATCTCATGTAGTGTAAATCAGGCTGAGTTTCGAAAAACAGTATGCACAATGTGGCTGAGTGAAATCATCAACAAATAGTGAGGAAAACAGCAGTAAAAAGCCCTCAAAGGGTCTAAACAAATCGGCACGAGGCCCCAAACACGGCTTATAGCCCAAATATTTTACAAATCTTTAGAACATAATTTAACATAAGGTTTTGAGTAAATATTCAACTCATTAGTTGCCGCAGAGAGGACCTAGTGCAATCCAAAAATCAGTACGCGCCACATACTCGTCATCCGACATGTGCGCCATTCCAAAATCAGTGAGAAAATATGCAGTCCGGGGTTACATACCCTCAGGACAAGATTTATAACCATTACTTACCTCTACCGGGCCACAACACTAGTCCGCAATGCTCTTGCCCCTCAAATTGGCTCCCGATTGCTCCGAATCTAGTCATAATCAGTTTAACATCATCAATATATAACCAAGGAACACAACCCAATAGAAAACTACCAAATTATACAAGAATTTCGAAATTCGGTCAAACCCGAGCCCCAGTCCCAATTATCAGAATTCGATAATTTTAACATCACTAGAAACCTCATCCTCCCACGATTCGACTCATACCAAAATCATCACAATCGGACCACAATTGCCTACCCAAAACCTCAAAAGAAATTCCAATTCTTCACCCCCTTCTTCCCAACCTTTTCCTACTTAAATCCTTAAATTTTCAAGCCTAATCCGAATAAAATAGCATAGGAACGATGTTAGTAACCAAAGAACTTACCTTTACTGAAGAATCTCGAGTTCCCTTCTTCAAATTGCCTTCAAAGAACTCTCCCGCATGCAAAAATGGTGAAAATGAGAGAATTTTCGCGGAGGCCCTTTTTATAGTGTTTCTGCCAGAATTTCCGCACCTGCGGACATTTAGTCGCACCTGCGGTCCCAGGTGCGCACCTGCGGAATCCTACTTAACGGACAAAACACGCACCTGCGGCCAATCCTTCGCACCTGCGGCTTCGAAGGTGCGGCCCAAACTTCGCACCTAAGGAAAAATACCCTGCCTAGCCTTTTTCGCACCTGCGCACTGCCCATCGCACCTGCGGCTACCCTTCTGCAGGTGCGGCCAACACCAGAAAATCACACCAGCAGCTATTTCTGCAATTTTTCCAAGTTCAAAACCCCGCCAACCATCCGAAATCAATCCCGAGCCCCTCGGGGCCCCAACCAAACATACCAACACACCCCATAGCATTATTCAAACTTAGTCGAGCCTTCGAAACACCAAAAAAATACGAAAACACCAAAATTACATCAAATTGAAGCGTATGAACTTTAAAACTTCCAAATTTCACAAACTATGACGAAACCAACCAAAACACCTCTGATTGCCCTGAAATTTTGCAGGCATATCCAAAATGACATTACAAACCTGCTCCAACTTCCAAAATTCCATTCCGACCACGATAGCCTATTTTCCACTGCCGACCGGAAATCGCCAAAAACTAACTTTCACCAATTCAAGCCTAATTCTACACCGGACATCACAAAAATATTCTGAACACACTCCTAAGTCTCAAATCACCTAAAGAAGCTATCCGAGCCATAAAATCCGCATTCTGAGGTCGTTCACCAATAAGTTAACTCTCAGTTGACTTTCTCAATTATTAGGCTACTTTTAGAGACTAAATGCCTCAATTCTCACCATTATCACTCCGGACCCAAACCAACTGACCCAACACAACAAAAATAGGCTAGCAATATATAACAAATGCAGAAATGGGGGAAACATGGTAAATCTCACGGAACGACCGGCCGGGTCATTACAGGCTCAAAGCCATATATCAAAACACACAATAACTCACAATGCCCATACTCTATTACTGCCATAATACCACAGTGAGATTCAACTAAATCCTTCATGATCTCCTATAACACAAACCATCTAATACCCCAAATCATCTACAAATCTCTCATTCATCCTCGTGATAGTTAAGCCAACTTCCATAAGCAGTCCAAACTCAAATTGCAACATATATAACCCGCTGGTAGAAAAGAAAGTGTCCACATAATATCATAAACATCACACATCCGTAGATTACCTCACAGGTTATAACCACCTACTTAATCTCAAAATGACATCTCATTATACCCTTTCACAGCCACAACTATTACGCAATCACTTAATCTTCCTGAATCTGAACTCACCAACAAGGCATGAGAACCTAGTTCGTTCCACAGTTAAACAACATGAAAGATCCTCCAATACACTCATAACTCGAGACTATACGTCAAATCAAGACAGAAATCAAGCACCAAATAGTCCTTTTTACATCACAAGAAAACTCTTCTCGTCAAATTCAATCCATCTGAACACTTCCTGCAGTCACATCATGCTCGTTATATAACCATCCAACCACTCATCGAGCCATAATTTCCACTAATAGGGACACTACCGGACTTGTAAGTCCAAAATCACGTGCTCACACAACTAAAATCCCCGTGCTCAAGCTACAGTCAAACCCTAGACTCAAGTCCTCCAACTTGCCCATCACCAACACACAGAAATCATATCTCACACCTCATAATGGAACCATAAGTCGTCGATGCATAGATGATACCGAGCGATCACATGCGTATACGAATGTGTGGAAGGAATTTAAAGAGTTACTCTTCAAGCCGAATCAATGTCGCATCATAAGGAAAGAAAGATGGGAAGTATATCCTAAATGTCTTGTAGCCTCTCGAAGATAGGTATGGACGTCACCATACCTATCTGTAAGACTCTACTAGGCACTTGCTCATGACTTGTAGAACCTATGAACCTAGAGCTCTGATACCAGTCTGTCACGATCCAAAATCCAACTATTCATGATGGCACCTAACCCAACCTGCTAGGTAAGCCAACTAACAATTATCCAATTCCAATGAATCAATAAAACAATTAAATAGAGAAATTAATTGAATCTTAACATTTCCCAAGAATTGGTAATACAAATCATGAGCTTCTAAGATTAGAATTTACAAAGATGGTAAATAAATACATTATCTGGTCGAAAAGTACAGAAACAGATTTATATATTCTAAGGCTACCATGAACAAGAGGCAGCTACAACCGGAACGTAGGTACATCTTTAATTCCAGCTCTCGTCGATCTCGATAACGTTAGCAGCCAACATCTACACGCAAGGTGCAGAAGTGTAGTATGAGTACAACCGACCCCATGTACTCAATAAGTAACAAAACACGAGGTAGAACAAAGGTTGGGTCCAACACCAATATCCGAAAATAGTTCATAACAATGTAACGCAAGTAATAAAAGAATTAATTCTGAGATGAAATGCTCAGGTTATTCATAGTTTTCCGAAAAAATAGTCTTCTTCTTAAGTTTATCAGTGAAAACTCAAATCCTTTACTGAAATCGTCGAAAATATGAGTAAATTTGAAAACAGTAATTTTTTCCCGAAAATACTTTCAACAATAAATAAGATGTTCTATTGTTCTTTCTAGATATCCAGTGTAACATATATCATTATGCCCATATGTCAATATGTGTGATAAGTCATGAATGATGTGATACCGAACAACATGAGGAAAAAAACATCTCTATGCATGTATGCCTAGTATGCATATCAAATGCGATAAAACTTAGTGATAAAACCTTATGCATACTCTCAGCGTATCAGTTCACTCATTACTCCTAGTCACTCAGTCCTCCCATTCACTCAGTCCTACCGTCACTCAGCCCTCCCAGCCACTCAGTCCTCATAGTCACTCAGTACTTCCAATCACTCGGCACTCGCACTCAGTAGGCACCTATGCTCACTATGGGTGTGTACAGACTCCGGAGGGGCTCCATTAGCCCAAGAGCTATATCAAGCAAATCATGGCATAAAATAAATGAAACATGTTGCGGCATGTTGCGGCGTGTAGCCCGATCCCATAAATATCCTTACAATCAAGCCCTCGGCCTCACTCAGTCATCAATCTCTCCAGTCTCTCGGGCTCTCAATGACATGCACAATCAGCCCAAAAATAATGATGTGATGTATCAATAAATGGTAACGGAGACTGAGATATGATATGCATATGAATGCGTATGACTATGTACTGCAATGAAGGCAGATAGCTCAACAACAAAAATGACCTAGGTGGCTCTCAACAAGATAAGCATGTAGCCTAAACATTGTTTCTAAAACGGATCTTAACTCAAGATCTCAGGTACTTAGAAATACCATGGATACAGGTTAGGTCCGGTAACTACACAGTACCAAAGAAATAACGCAATTTAAATTTACACGGTGCACGCCCACACGCCCGTCACCTAGTATGTGCGTCACCTCAACACCCATCTCATAACACATAATTCGGAGTTTCATACCTTCAGCACCAAGTTTAGAAGTGTTACTTACCTCGAACGAGCCAATTCCAATACTGAGCAAGCTAAGCGATGCTCCAAAACTTCCATCCCGCACGTTCCAACCTCTGAATGGCTCGAAACTAACCAAAAACAACTCAAACAAATCAAACAATCCTAAGGGACCTAATCCCAATCGAAAAAGGTCAAATCTTTAATAAAAAGCCTAAAATCGGCCAAAAAGTCCGATCGGGGCCCGCCCTCGGAACCCAAAAAAATTTACAAAATCCGACAACCCATTCAATTAAGAGTTCAACCATACTAGTTTCACTCAAATCCGACTCCAAATAGATGTTCAAAACTCGAGAATTCACATTATGAAACTTGAGGCCAAGACCCTCAATTTCCTCTTTGAAAATCATCAACCAAAATCTAGAATCGAAGATAAATTCATGAAATACAACCAAAACCGAGTAGAGAACACTTACCCCAATTCATATGGTGAAAATTGCTTCAAGAATCGCCTCAATCTGAGCTCTATAGCTCCAAAAATGATAAAATGGTTGAAACCCCCAAAATGAGATTTAATAGATTTCTGAACAATTGCCTCGTGAATGCACCAGGCTCGTGAACGCATTGAACAATTGCCTCAACCTCCATGAACGTGACTCTAGACTCGCAAATGCGATGAATAATCCTACTCGCCCATCCAACAACCCTAGCGACCACGATCTGTACTCTGCGATCGAAATTAAGGAAACTAGAAACTCAGAATTCTGCAGAACCAACAACGCGAATATGAAGAAAAATAGCCTAAAATCAATCAACAACACGCCCGAGCCCCTCAGGACCACGTCGGAACATCCCAACAAGTGCCATAACATAATACGGACCTACTCGAGGCATCAAATCACACATAACAAAATCTATACGACGAATCGAACCTATAAATCAAAATCTATGAACTTTGAACTTCAATAACTCGTGCCGAAACATAGCAAATCAAAGAGGAAGAAGAAGACAAAGAGTAAGGGGAAAGAGAATCATAGAAAAGAACACTCCTGTTCCACAGACGAACGGAGCAAAAATAAGGGCCTCAAGCCTCTAGTTTTCCAAGATTAGTGCAATTTTATGGAATATTAGAGGGATATGGTCCAAAAAGGCTATTCACAGATTAAAAAATTGATCAACATCAATGAAAACGACTTTGCTATAGTGAAAAGATTGAGGGCTACAGAAACATCTTGGGCTTTCAACACTGCCTAGCGAATACCAATGGCCAAATCTGGTGTTTCTGGAATTGTTAGGTTGAGGTAGCTGCAAATTAAAGAAAAACATCTCACTTTACGTATTAAAGACAGAGATATGAGTGATAATCATGGCACTTCAGTATATGCCAAGTGTACTACCAGAGAGAGAAGGGATCTTTGGGCCAACATTGAAAACATTAGTAATAACATTGTTGCCCATGGTGCATTGGAGGAGATTTTAATGTAATCATGGACTCAGAAGAGAAGCTGGGAGGTAGACCTCATCAAGCTCATAGAAGCTTTGATTTCACTACTACTATGGAGTCTTGTGGCCTTGTGAACTTAGGGTATGTTGGACCTAGGTGTACTTGGTGCAACAATCGAAGACCCAGCAAAAGAATTTGGAAAAGGCTAGATAGAAATTCTAGTTAATGATGAATGGACACAAAAGTTTCACAACAATTATGTTAGGCATTTAGTAAGGACTGGGTCGGATCATCAACCTCTCCTGATGAATGTCACAATGAGCAGCAGGAAGTGATTGAATATTCCAAGTTCCTTAATCTGTGGGTGCAACAACCAAATTTTTTAGAGGCCGTCCAGAACAATTGGAGTACACATGTTACAAGTAATGCTATGTGGAGATTGAAATGCAAACTACATGCCCTTAGTAAAAGGCTAGGCCAATGGTCTAGGGATAGCCTAGGAGACATCTACAACCACTTCAACAATTGGGAAGCGCAAGTGCAACAACTTGAAGAACTCGACCTTCATATGAACACAGAAGACAACAAGGAGGAATTAAATAAAGCTCATGAGGAGTACATTAAATGTCTTGGAGTACATGAAAGCATTTTAAGAGAAAAATCACAGAAAAATGGTTTCAGGAAGGCGACTACAACACTAGCTATTTTCACAGTGTGCTTAGAGATAAAAGAAGAAGATTGTACCTACATAGAATTAAAAATCACAGGAATAGGTGGTTTAAAGGAGACGACAAAATTGCAAAGGTTGCTATAAAAAATTTTGAAAGTCTATTTATCTTGGAGGATCCAGTCATGAATTAGCACTCCTGGAATGCATTCCTACTTGTGTTTCGACGGGGGAGAATGAGTCCTTCATTGCCATTCCATCAATGAGTGAAGTCAAAGATGTTGTGTTCATCTGAATGCAAATAGTGTAGCTGGTTCGGATGGTGTTTTTTTTCAGAGCTGTTGGGAGATAATCAAAGATGACATCATAGCTTTTGTTCAAGAAGTCTTTAACGACAATAATCTCACTAAATTCTATTCTCATTCATTCTTGGTTCTTATACCAAAAGTGGAGTCACCAACCAGCTTCCTGATCTTAGGCCCATAAGTCTGACTAATTTCACAGCCAAGATCATCTCTATGATTTTGGCAGGCAGACTGAATATTTTTCTTCCAAGGATTATATCAAACAATCAGAGTGGTTTTGTGAAGGGCAAACTCATACCATATAACAACATGCTTGCTCAAGAAATCATACAAAGTATTGGCAAGGACAACAGAGGGGGAAATATTATCATGAAGCTAGACATGGTCAAGGCTTACGACAGATTATCTTGGTCATTCTTAGCCTCAGTGCTGAGAAGTTCTGGTTTTGCGGAACAATGGATTGATATTATATGGAGACTGATATCAGATATTTCGTATTCTATAGTGATCAATGGTACAAAGAGGGACTTCTTTACCTCTTCACAAGGCCTTAAACAAGGAGACCCTTTGTCTTCTTCTTTGTTCATCATTGTGGCAGAAGTGTTATATAGGTCTCTCAACAAGCTACACTCCAATTCTGATTTCACTCCTTTCTACATGTACCAAAAGGGCCCCAAAGTCAAGCACCTTGCCTACACGGATGATTGTAATCTTCGTTGGGGGTAATAATTAATCAATAAGAGTGATCATGAAGAAAATTAGCAAGTATGAAAAAGCTTCTAGGAAAAAAGTCAATAAAGAAAAAAGTTTCTTTCTCACTAACCCTAAAGCAAGAGCCTACAGAATCAATAGAATAAGGGAAGCTACTGGCTTCATGAATAAAAAATTTTCCTTCAACTATCTTGGCTTCCCATTATATGTGGGGAGAAATAAAGTTTCCTACTTTGATCCTATGGTCGATAAAGTTACTAAGAGGTTGAATGGGTAGCAAGGTAGGCTTTTGACTTGTGAGGGACATATGGTCCTCATAAAAACTATTCTCTAATCCATTCCGATCTATACTCTATCTGCTATGAGCCCCCCAAAGGGCACCTCAAAATTGATTGAAAAGTATTTTGCTAATTTCTTCTGGGGTTCTACAGGGGATAAGAGAAATGATCATTGGAGCTCCTGGAGGAATCATTGCTTCCCTAATGATGAGGGAGGAATTGGTGTTAGGTCCATGGAAGACATCAGCGATACTCTCGCCATGAAAAGATGGTGGAGATTTAGAACTATAGATTCCTTATGGGCATTTTACCTTAGAGCTAAATATTGCTTCAGATCACATCATGTGGCTAAAAAATGGACATCGGGTAATTCGCATGCCTGGAAACATATGATCCAAATAAGGAGCAAAGTGAAGAGTTGTATATATTGGAAAGTTAACAAAGGAACTTGTAGCTTTTGGTGGGATAACTAGTCGAGAAAAGGTGCTTTAGCAGACTTATTTCCCCATAGGAGAAAGAGCAAGAACACCACTGTCAGGGAATTCATTACACAGGAGGGTTGGGATATGACGAAGTTGACTAATACACTTGATGACCATATAACTCTACAAATCAGAGACATTGTTCTAGGATATTCTAACAAGGAAGACTACACCATTTGGGATGCTGAATCAAATGGCCACTACGCTAACAAGAGTGATTGGCAGAAGATAAGAAGTAGGAAGCAGAAGAATGAAGCTTTAAACAAGATGTCTCTCAATTGCATACCTTTCAAAATCTCTTTCCTTTCTTGGAGATTGTACCTCGGTAAGCTTCCTTTTGATGAAATTATTTTCAAATTTGGCAATCACATTGTTTCTTGATGCAGGTGTTGTCTCCTAAAGATGACACCATTCAACATGTCTTCATTGAAGGGGATGTAACCAAACATCTCTGGAATAGGTTGGAGCTCCTCGGGCATCAATTATGAAACGTGGCCAGTTAGAAGAGTTATCAAAAACTAGTGGGACGAGAAGCCTAAGAACAACATTCAAGTTCATTCTTCGAGCAACACAATTAACAATTAGCTGGGAAATGTGGAAAAGTTGGAAAACATGTAGATATGGTGAACAAAAGAATTTTCAACCGAGGAAAATGCAGCATCAAGTAATGAGGACTAAGAAGCTTTGAGTATGAACTTCCCCAAATTCAAAGTTACATGTCCATAGCCTATGCTTTGTGAAAAAATAGAGCATTGGAACCCGATTCCAATAGTGCATCAAGTAACCTGGCAAAAACCCCCCACTGGAAGGATTAAAGTCAATACCGATGAAAGCTATTTAAAAGAAACGGGAAGAGCTGGAATAGGAGGCATAGTAAGAAATGAAGAAGGTGATCTGATAATGACCTTCTTCGTGCCAGTCCAAAGAAACACCAACAATAACACTAAAGCAATGGCCGCTAAAGTAGGAGTTCAATGGTGTATATAATAGGGGTATAATGACTTCTATCTGGAGATTGACTCTTAGATAGTATCCAATATGCTGATTGCTCGGAACACCAATAAACTTCATCTTAAAAGCCTTATTGAAGACATTACTAGGCTCATAAACCATGTCGAAGTTAACATTGCGCACTGCTTCAGAGAAGCAAACCAAGTGGCTGATATGTTGGGAAAAAATGAAGCAAAAAGCGGGAATAATGGCTTTCACTACAACTTCCAGCAGCTCCCAGGAAATTCAAAAGACTTTCCAGCTGGATAAAAGTCAAACCACCTAGTTTTGGAATTAAGTATGACAAAGCCAATGTTTTTTTGAGTTGATGTATATTCTTTTGTCAATATGAGAGGAGGAATATATTTTCATTGCCTTACCTTTCATATCGTTTTCTCAGGAGGTAAGGTTCATGTCCCCCTCCATTGTACGTGATCTTTTTGTGGGAATAGACATGGTATGGGTCTCTCCAGACCCCCCCCCCCCCCNCTTTGTGTTTTGCTTTAATTAAAAAAAAAGGCTGATATTTTCAATCAAATAAAAATACTTGATTTTTTTTGTATGTGTATATATATTATTAATAACTTTGCATCTACAAAAGTTACGAAAACACCTTCAAATAAAAATATTCCTTTAAGAAAAATAAGGCCTTTCATCGAGGTTTGGCTTTAGGTCACTGAATTTCAGCTTGAATAAGATGATGAAAACCTACACGCACGTGCTTCTTGATAAACAACTCCTAGCTTGCAAAAATACCCTTTTTGATGGACTACAATGCCTCTTCTGAAGAAATACACATCCCTTCTAAGGCACAACCATCCCCTTTGCAGTTCGCTTCCCAAACAATATCTCATCAGACCATTCACTAGACAACATATTCTTAGGATCCAATTGATTCTTAGCTGCAACGAACTTGTTAAATTTTGGATACTTCTTCGGCACATCAAAAAAGGCTACAATCCTATTTTTAGCCCAATGTGTCTTAGCTCCATACTTAACAAATTCCATTTGCTCAATTTTCTCCCAAATATTTTGGTTTAATCGTGGGGTTAAGGCATCATTAGCGCGATAATAGTTAAAATCCACTACAGCTGAATCCTCCCCTTGGCCTAAATATGCATCTGAGGCCTTGAACTACAAGAAATTGGATTTTTAGCAGCAACATATAGCAGCGACCCTATATATTACTACAACAGTTATACGTTTACCATCGAGTTTATAAGTCTCCACTAAAAGTGATTATTTAGTAGCGACTTTTTTGAGGTCGCCTTTAATGTCGCTGAAATTTTCAGTCCCGCTCAAACTAAAATTTTGGCTCCATAATATTTGTGGCGACTTTTAAGTTGTGGCCGCTAAAGATCTATTGGAGCGACTAGGTCGCTACTAGACCCTTTATATTTTAATTGAAAATAACAAAACAAAATACATAAAAGTCTTCCTAATTAAAGGACAGAAAACATTGACGCTCAAACGCTTCTCTCTCCCTAAAATGTCTCCTCACTCTCTCTAAAAAATTCCTTCTTTGTTAAAGTTCACCCAGCTCTAAATCTCTCAAATCAATATGTGAATCTCATTTATCAGGTTTGTGGTCAAATCCCTAATTTTTCCCTTTTCTTTTAGGAAAAAAACTGATGTGCATAATCGAGTTTTGTGGAGGAAGAATCGTACATCCGATTTCTCTCCCTAATCTCATATAGCTGTTGGTGACCTAATGATTTTCCTAATCTCAGCGACTTTTCTGAGTTTTGTGCATATGTTTAACTGAAAACCCATATTAATTTATATATAAATTTATGTTTGGGGTTTTTTAATAGGGATTCTGTATTCTGAAAGGTAAAATTTTCAACATGCAGTTAGGGATTATTATTATTATTTCAGTGATTTCGACATGCAGTTAGGGAAAATATGTTCTATATATATTTTCCTTGATTATGGAGCGTTATGAGATAGTAAAGGAGTTGGGTTCTGGTAATTTTTTGGGGTAGCCAAGCTTGTTAGTGACAAGAAAACCAAAGAGCTCTTTGCTGTCAAGATTAAGAGGCCACAAGGTTTCTTTTTTTTTTATGTCCCCACCTTAAATTTCATACTTTTACTTCATATTCAGTTATATATTTTGATTTTTCATTATAGTATTTGTTAATTTATGTTCTTGGTGATGATCAGATGTTCTTTTTTGGTTGGACTATTTTGAGGTTGAAGATAGATGAACATGTGCAAACGGAAATTATGAATCACAGATCATTGAAACATCCAAATATAGTCAGATTTAAAGAGGTGCGTGTGCTCTGCTTCTTACTGTTAGAAAGGATCTTTCTTTTTATTTATTATGTTATCTGTGTTGGGGATTCTGAAAATTGCTGCCATCAAGGCTTATAAGGAACTATTTTTAAGTTCTTTGTTTAACCATGTGATCGACAACAACAACAAACACAGTGTAATCCTATAAGTGGGGGGTCTGAGGAGGGTAGTGTATGTGCAGACCTTAACCCTACCTTATAAAAAAAGAGAAGCTGTTGCCGTTAGACCTTCGGCTCAAGGAACCGTGAAAATAAAGCAACCAAGCAACAAAGAATAGTAGCAATAATGTAACATGGTAACGTACGCAAATGGCACATCATGTAATAATAAAGAACCATGAATAAGAAATTACAAGAATGTTCCTAGTACTGCTGGAAAGCCTAGGAGAAACACACTGCTACATGTCAACCTTCAAACCTAATCCTCGACCTCCACACCTTCCTATCATGGCTAAAATTTTCAACATGCAGTTAGGGATTATTATTATTGTTGATTTTCAGTCTTGACAGAATTCTCACCTATCTCTTTTTTGAGTAAGTTAAAAACTTCTTCTTCAGAGACCTATTGCATGTTGGTATTCAATGGTTATTTTTTTCTTTTATAACTATGTGCCTAAAGCAGTAGATACATACTTTAAATTTTATAACACATATATGTTACTGTAAGGTTATCTGAAAACATAATACTTCTTTAGTAAATGCATGTATTTGGCCACTTAAACAATAAGTTGAATGTAATATGCTTTCTTGTCATCTACAAAAGGAATTTTGATGGACTATCAACTCCTAATCACACCCTAAAAGCTAAATGACTTCTGTTTTTATTTAGCTGGGCAAATGTTTCCACTGTAGAATCCCCCGAAACCTTTTTGAACTTTGTTAGCTCTTTGTATCTAAGATACCATATATGTATTAATCTAACATGTAGTCTTTTTTTGGTTTGCGAAGCTTCTATGCTTATGCTGCTTCGTGTAATATTTCCATCTTCGTGATGAAATCAATGAGGCCAATTATTTCATTAAAAAAAGGAGTTTAGAGTAGGAACAATAGGAGATGACTTGGTAGAACTTTTTGGGCAAGGATCCTATTTATCTATTATCTCAGGTTTTTTAGTTTTTTTCCTCAGATAAACATTCATGTCCATTAGTACTGTTGAAACTTTTCAGTTAACTATCCTATAGAAGATTCAGCGTCAAATGATAACACACCGTTGTTTAATGTGGTTAATCTATATGACTAAGTTGCTACAGTTCTTCCTCGAATTACTATTTTTTCAAAACAATATGCACAATGAGGAAGATGATTTCATTAATGACAATCATATAGATATATCCGAGAGTGAAGATAGCGAAGAAGAGTTATTTGATGTTGATAATGATGGGAAGGACACTGATACATCCTCTTGAAGACTAAAACGCAAAAGACTAATGATATAGATGTCTACATTATGTTTTGAAATTTCTCTGTATTTTGTCCTTATTAAACTAACAGTGAATTAGTTCTTGATGCCTGAAGTTTTATGTCTATATCTTATTTTGAAAAGTCTTCTGTATGTTTGTAACTATTAGAATTACAATGATATTAGTTCGTGATGCTTGTAGCTTTATATTTGAATCTTATTTTAGAAAGTTCCATCTATTTTTGTCCTTATTAGACTGAAAGTAATATGTTTATGATGTTTAAAGCTGTTATTTCATAATAGAATCAGCTGTGAGTAAAATCAGTGCTTTATTCTTACATTTTTATCAATTAACTGATTTTAATTATATACTATATGAATTAATATTTTCTCTATTTTAATCAGTACTTTCCTTTTTATGTGATGTTTCAGGAAATGAAAGGAATTGGAAAGCTTGACTTAGCATTCACTACTCTAAATACAGTACTAATGAAGAAAGATTGTCTCATCGACCTGAAGATGTTGAACTTGAGGATTGGAAATACATAATACAATATTTTGGAAGTCCGAATTTTAAGATAACTTAATACCTGAAGATTCTGCCAACCGAATGGCTCCATAGTTTGCTTATATATGTTTTCTCTGGAACTATCTTGTGCAAGGAAACACATATACATATTTGTTCATCTGATGATGAAGTGCATAGCTCTTCATCTATTGCTGGCACTGAGAAACTAGAACAGAAAGACTTGAACAAAGATGCTATTGAAACTTGCCAAGTGGCAGAACCATCAAGAAAATTAAGAGAGTGCAACTAAGACCGGTAGATCTGTAAATAAGACTGCTGCAACTCTGAAATCTACAACAGAAGTTTCTGGCGATGCCACTAAAAAGAATGAAAAACCCATTAAGAAAGAACCGACTAAGGATAAAGTGAAAAGACAGAGAAAGAAATCTGCTAGAGTTGAAGGTAAATGTCTGTTTGTACCTTTCTTGGTCAAAAGGTCGTGATGTTTGTGTTAACGAGATTCATTAACTTTCTTTTTATCATAGGTCCTGCTAATGCATACACTCCAGAGAGAGTCCTCCCAGAAGGCAAAGAGAATATGGTAAGAAAAGAAAATGTGGTGTTAATTTCGTGGAAAGGGGTATTAGAAAGAAGCCTCCTAAAAAGAGTCACACACAACAGGCAAACATAGAGTCCAGTGTATCTTCTGCTATGAAAATTGTGCGTCAAGAGATTCAAGCCGGCATGGATTGGAAGTTGCAAAAAGAACGTGAACAAATGGGCTGCTGATTTGCAAAGGAATATGGAACGTGAGTTCCAAAGGAAGTTCGGACACGAGTTTGTCCATGAAGTTGGCGGAGGAGCATAAACTCGTAATGACTCGTAATGTAGAAGTAGAGAAGAGGATCCAGATAGAAGTGGAAAAGAAGATACAAGAACAATTTGTTACTTTAATTATCAGAATGCAACAGGTGCTCTGCTCCTTCTTAGCAATTCTTCTTCCTTCTTGACATTTCTTCTTCCTTCCTTCTTGAAAATTCTTTTGAGACTGGCTTCCTATCTTCTTTTCAACTTTGCCTCCTATAACTTTTATCTTCTTGATGACTCTATACCTTGATTTGAAGCTTGGCCAGGATGAGTCTATATCATTAGTGTTTGGATCATCCACAAGTTTATCTTCTGATAGTAGGTTGTTGGGTTGTTTTGCATTTATCTGAAGTCTAGATTTTTCGATTAGGCATATGAAGTGTTTTTTAATTGAAATTTCTTGAAATGGTAGCTTGTGCAATAAAACAGGTTATTTGTGCATTTGGAATTCTGTGAGGTGGTGAAATACTAGTAAAACATGGTGCATACCTGGCTCTTGTGAAACTGTAAGCTTTTGGATCCAGCTAATAAATTCTGGTTGTCGCAGTGGCTCATTATCAAGTTTCAAGCCCCTAATTAAAAATGCAAAATGTACACTATATATAGGTGGATATTACTGTAGCAATGTTATGGGCTTTCAATTTTTTGTCATTGTTCGACTGTTTTTCACATTAGGATGCTAAAAATTTAACCGTGAGGATTTGTTCTAGATATATTTTATGCTTTGGATTGTGCAATAACACTATTGATCATAGTTTTGGGCTGGTGGCATTGTGTTGCTATCCATGGGAATTGTATTCTTGGTCTGATTAACAGTTTTAATTAACAGTGGTGTACGAAAGATAAAGAACTTCTGTTGGTGTCATGCTACCAGTTTTTTCCCCTTTTTTGATCAACTTTAGATAAGTTGCACTGCTGCAATGACAAACATAAGGGGTGAGGGATGGGGTTTAAGCATACTGCTGTATTTTTGTGTCCTTTATTTTGTTCATGGCCTTTGTGTCAAAGGTTTCAAGAAGGTACTACACCAAAAAATGTGATTCTGTTGAAATTACATGTTGAAAGTAAATTGCTTGTTTCTTTCTGAAGCCACGACCGTCGGCAAAGCAGCATAATACAAAAAATTATCTTAAGTTGTAGCTTATACTACATAAAGGTCATTCCTAGAAATTAAATAGGATAGTTTGTAATGCATTGAAGGATGGGCTTGTGCTCATCATCAGAAGTTTGCCTATTTCTTTTTCTTGAGCTATACCATTTATACTTGATAATGAAAGTATTTTCATTACCCAAAAAAAGAATATGTTGTTCTTGTGCGCATAATTGGTACATATCGTATTGTTTTGTGGAATGAGTATTATTGTACTGGTACAGAAAGCATGTTTTGTGGTTGAATCACTATTTTTTGTTATGAATGTCATCTGGTAGGTTACAAATATCTGTTGAAGTAGGTTCAGTGAGTGAAAAATTATAAGCACATAAAAGTTTATACTTTAATTGTCTATGCATATTTATGAATATAAAATTTTTTATTATGTTCCTTACATTGCTGTTTAGCAGGTACAAGGTACTTAAATAGTGGTGTCGTTCAAGTATGGTGTCGGCCAAGGAGCAGCTACGAGGAACTTAATATTTTGTTTATTTTTGGGTCATATGTGTATGGGTACAATGACAATGCACAATGAAGTTTTGTGTAATATATATGTAATTCACTTTTTAGTAATGAAAAGTATTTATTATATTCGGCTTCAAAAATTCTTTTGGTGTTTGTTAAATATTACTGGAAGCTTTTAATATTGGTAGGCAATTGACTATATTAAATTTTGTGAGAATTAGGTTGCTACGGGAAATATATATAGTTTGCTCATTATAGTTGCTGAGAAATGCGTTTTAGCAGCGACATAATTTTGTCACAGAAAATCAGTAATAGTTGTGATTTGAAAGTTTCCACAGTTGGTTAAATGTTTTGGTGGCGACTTCAGTCGTTGCAAATAAGAATTTTTATTTCTCATGGTTTAATATTTGTGGCGACATAAGTCGCTGCTAAAGGTAATTTACAGTGGCGACAAAAGTTGTCACGGATCCAGACATACTTTTGTGGCGACCTTTATCGCCACTAAAGGTAATATATGCAGTGGCGACCACCTAATATTTATTGTTGTGAAATTATTTTTGTAGCAGATTATTCCCACTTTTTGTGGCAACGAGATCGCCACTAAAAGTTTAGTTTTAGCAGCGACTTCGTATATCGCCACAAATAACATTTAGTTACTGTTGCACTTGCAGCAACACCAAGGTCGCACTGATAACCTCTAGCAGCGACAACTAGGGAATATTTAGCGACTTTGGTCGCCCCTACAAGGCTGATTTCTTGTCCATAGCCTATGTCTTGTGGAAAAAATAGAGCATTGGAACCCGATTCCAATAGTGCATCAAGTAACCTGGCAAAACCCCCATTAGAAGGATTAAAGTCAATACCGATGAAAGCTATTTAAAAAAAACGAGAAGAGCTGGAATAGGAGGCATAGTAAGAAATGAAGAAGGTGATTAGATAATGGCCTTCTCCGTGCCAGTCCAAAGCAACACCAACAATAGCACTGAAGTAATGGCCGCTAAAGTAGGAGTTCAATGGTGTATACAACAAGAGTATAATGACTTCTATCTGGAGATTGACTCTCAGATAGCATCCAATATGCTCATTGCTAGGAATACTGATAACCTTCATCTTAAAAGCCTTATTGAAGACATTACTAGGCTCAGGAACCATGTCGAAGTTAACATTGCGCACTGCTTCAGAGAAGCAAACCTAGTGGCTGATATGCAGCAAAAAGCGGGAAAGTGGCTTTTACTACAACTTCCAGCAGCTCCCAGGAAATGCGAAAGACTTTCCAGCTGGATAAATGGCAACTACCTAGTTTTAGAATTAAGTATGACAAAGCCAATATTTTTGTGAGTAGATGTATATTCTTTTGTCAATATGAGAGGCGGGATATATTTTCATTGCCTTACCTTTCATATCGTTTTCTCAGGAGGTAAGGTCCATGTCCCCCTCCATTGTACGTGATCCTTTTTTGTGGGAATAGACATGGTAGGGGTCTCGCC
>ML341782.1:22279-117355 GCA_005239505.1 Nicotiana paniculata
CCCCCCCCCCCCAATACTTCAGGTAATGAGAACTTTGGTGTTTTGCTTTAATTATAAAAAAAGGCTGATATTTTCAATCAAATAAAAATACCTGATTTTTTTGTATGTGTGTTTATATTATTAATAACTTTGCATATACAAAAGTTACGGAAACACCTTCAAATAAAAATATTCCTTTAAGAAAAATAAGGCCTTTCATCAAGGTTTGGCTTTAGGTCACTGAATTTCAGCTTGAAGAAGATGATGAAAACCTACACACACGTGCTTCTTGATAAACAAGTCCTGGCTTGCAAAAATACCCTTTTGATGGACTACAATGCCTATCTTCTGAACAAATACACATCCCTTCTAAGGCACAACCATCCTCCTTTGCAGTTCTCTTCCCAAACAATATCTCATCAGACCATTCACTAGACAACATATTCTTAGGATCCAATTGATTCTTGGCTGCAACAAACTTGTTAAATTTTGGATACTTCTTCTGCACATCAAAAAATGCTACAATCCTATTTTTAGCCCAATGTGGCTTAGCTCCATACTTGACAAATGCCATTTGCTCAATTTCCTCCCAAATATTTTGGTTTAATCGTGGGGTTAAGGCATCATTAGCGCGATAATAGTTAAAATCCACTACAACTGAATCCTCCCCTTGGCCTAAATATGCATCCGAGGCCTTGATGAAACGAAAGAGGAATCCGTTATAAATGTCAACGCCACACAAGTTTTCTGGCTTGACCAAATCGCGTAATTTTTTCACATCACGTATGAAATCTCCGAATTTTGAAGATGGAAACTTTGCTGTGGATTCATAGAAGAAGAGTCCATTGATTCTTGGATCCCAAGCACATGTGCTAGTGATGTCTATAGGGGATGAGTATAAACAAGAACCTGAAGTTTGCATTTTCCCTTGAGGACCCACTACTGGATATCCAGTGAAGATTAACTTGTTGTTTTTCAAACCATTTGCTATCAATTTCTTATAGGAAACGAAAGAACTTGCCATTGTGCATTTGCCATCCACGTTTTTTGTGTTCTCAAAGCCTTTTTCTGCAAAACAAAATAGTATAATTGTCAAGTACATACATTAAACTACGTAAAAATAATTAAATGTTAACTCCACAAATTGTGTTTTAACAATATCACATTAATCATAGGGCCGTGTAATCCCTCCACTGAGCTTTCTTTACCAGAAATAGCAAAACTATAGAAAAAACTATGACACAAGTCATCAAATTTTCCATTTTCTCGATTGCATGTCGAATATATTAAATTACATATATAAAAATGAAAAAAAAAAAACAACTAACCTTGTAATTGATATCTTATTAAGTGATTTGTACTCATTTCCTGTGTCACTCTTCAAGGATGGATATTTTGATCTTTCTATAAAAACAATTCCATAATATTAATAATTAAATAGAATATTACCTGTGGCTCGAACAGACTTAGAGAGCAGAATAAGATTGGATTGAAATCCCAGAAAATCATTGACACCATCGCCTGATGTGTTTAAGGGGACTCTGTTGTCATATCTGTACACAGCAGTATGTCTAGAAGGGTACCATTGAATGTCACCAAATTCATTCTTCCTTGCATGTTCTATAAACTCTTCTTCTAAATCACTATCATTCGTGAAATTGTATGTAATACTTCTTTTGAATGCTGGCTCCAACTGAAACGTCACCTACGTACACAGAAATTGCGAGGTACAACGTGAATATTGTATTATACACTTAAATAATTAGGTCAGGTTTCATTCTCCTTTCTATTGTTCCAATTTTGTGGGATGTCCTAATAAGGTGGAAATTTAACTTCTCACATCATAGGGCAAAAATAATTTTTTTTCCTTATATATAAGCTGTTGAATCCACTTTGGCATAAGAATTTTTTTTGTTTTTTTTTTTAATCCCCTTATTTGAATTTATGGCTTCGCCATTGTCTCACATGTGCACTTTTGATAATGCGTTACATTTCCATACTAATTAATGTGATATTGTAGGGCTAAGTCAATTCAAAAATACTTTTAATATGATGTAATATTGTCCGCTTTAAGTCAAACCCGAATAATTTTCCCCTAAAGGCCTCACACTAAAGACTATCCCTTTATAGCACCTACATATGGTTCTTGATGACATCAATTATAACCTAAGGGGTCAATTTGTACAGAGTGAATTCAAGCACTAGTATAAAGAGGCCAAATGGGCCTGCAGATTTTCTAGCCAAGTTATACTTTGCAAGGAACACAAATTTTGTCTATATTCCAGAATCTTGCTAACCCACCCCCACTAGTTTATTGATTGAATAGTCACACCATTTTTGCACTGCTGAAGCCAGAAATTTCTGCAAGGGTTTAAATATTTAAAATAAGTTTAAAAAAAATTCCCGATAAAGGTGTTCAGTATATGTTATACACCTCTATCTAATATTTTATCTATATACATTATATAATTTTTCGATAAAGGATAGTCAGTTAATCATCCTTTGGATAATGCAGCTTCGCCCCTGCAACCTTAGCAAGGTAGTTGGCTCATTTAACCACTATTAGGCTTAGAGGTCGGTTTATGTCCCTCACCTTTGTTATTTTATGATATACTAGGGTTTAATGTCAAACTCCTACCACACGGAAGTGAAAATCTGGATGAATATATTTAATTATTCTTTTAAGAAAAAGTTATTAATGTGAGATTTTGTTCGCAACATCTGCAAATATTATTAGTAGCAATTGTTATCGCTTGAACAAGTTCGATTTGATATCACAAGATTTATATGAATGATTACTATCTAATCAAAAAGCTTGTTACTTTTGGCATTCAGTTGATGCTCTCATTGGTAATGTTAAATGTCATTCTCAGTAGCCAGATCTTGTTCCAATTTGCAACCAAAAGAGAATAAAAAACGTGAAGTGTTCCCAATTATGGGCTGGATGCCTCTATTTTGCTTTTTGTTTTTTTCTCGTTAGATTCCAGTCTGTCTACCTATAAATAATGAGCCAATATGATGAATACTATCTAATTGAGACAAATACTTAAATAACGGTGTCCCTAGTATAACTTATTTTTGTCTCTTACGCAAAAGATATTTTACTAAATATTTTACAGCTATAGAAAGAGACAATTTATAAATCGAGAAAATGTAAGTGAGCTAATTAATCACACTACCGATGGAAAGAATATAAGTTGATATACCAATTAATTATACATAATATTAGCTCTAAGTCATTTCCTAATTTCTCTTATCGAAAGAAACCAACTTGGACATACGAATAAATTAGACTGGAAAATAACTTAAACCGTCCTAATTAGTTTTATTGAATAAAAAGGAAACAAAGATTAGGATATACGTGAAAGAAAATGTTTGTTACCTTAGAAATGATGCCAAGCAATCCAAGAGAAACCTTAGCAGCATTGAACAGTGGATCTTGTGGTATCAATTTGATTATTTTGGCATAGCCATCAGCTTTATTTGCTGGTACAACAAGAGTGAGACCGATAACATGATCATGAACTGCTCCTCCTTTTCCCCACCACGAACTGCCGTGAGCCCCCGTACTTATTACTCCGGCAACCGTTACTCCCTCCCAATATGGCGCGGCCACTAAACTGAACCCCGCCTTTTCGATTGTATCGATAAACTTCCGGAGTCCAACTCCGCCATCAGCAGTGGCAGTACGTTTTTCCACGTCAACATTAATAGTTGAGTCGTATTTTTCAGTACTTATGAAGACAGCAGCATTTCCAGTACTGGGGCATGCTAGTTTAGGAATGGTGTGTGAAAATTTTGTGACAACTTTGACTTTAAGGTTGTTCTTGTTTGCATTGGCTAATTCTTGTCGAAGCTCTTCTTCTGTTGTGGGATAGACAATTTTGGGAGCGTGACATATTTGTCTGTCACCCCAAATACCGTAGGAATTGGAAAGTTGGCAATCTGTTTTATTGCATATGATAGGGTTTGGGGGTGGCATAGCATAAGAAGAGATGGTCAAAAAAAGTGTGGCTGAAATCCATACAAGGACAAGGTGGTGGCCTCGGCAGAGATCGGCCATTATCTTTTGAAATCTTGGGTTGTGATTATTAATGGAGGATGTTTATAAAGATGAATGTTGCTTCAAAGGAAACTGAAGGTGGGGTGGAATATATTGCCATTGAGTGGAGACGGGGGAGTTTTTAGGCCTTTTACGTAAATTCGAAACAAAGACACATTTGAGCTAAATAAATAAATGAAGTTGAGGAATATATATGCACTAACGAAGTATAGATAGTTTACACAATTCGTATAGTTTAAACTTAGATAATAGGTTACTTTTATTAGCTTACCCTATTAATGCTTATTACAAGATTACGACTAATTACCTTACAATTTATCATACAATATATATAAATATTTCAGTTACATTCTCCAGGCAATCAAATTTAAGTTCTGAATAAATAAAAACTTTGCATTGATTGCGGAGATGCCCAAATTTGACTTCTTTGTCTAATATTTCCAGAGTTTTCATTCTTTATTGTGTGCGCTTTTCTTTTTTGTGATGTATGCATAGCATAATGTTGTTTCCTGATGAAGTTTCGGATTTGTTAGATGACGTGGCTATAATTCCATATTTTAGTATATTATTTGTCTTGCATTTTATATGCTTTAATGATAAATTACACTTTATTTGCGCATAATGTAGTTTATTTTATGTGTAGAGGAATTGGAGAAGAAAGTAGAGCAAAAGGAATAATTAAAATCTAAAGCGTGCTCGAAAACAGTTGAAAAGAAGAAAGAAAAAAGTGAGCAGCCTACAAATAAGAAAGCTGTGAAAGTACAAGGGGGGGGGGNACTAACAGAAGTATTAGTTGACTGAACATAGTGCAGAATGAAAGAAAAATAACAAACAACAATTTTATACTGGTTCGGTACCATTATGGTACTTACATCCAGTTTTCCTTGTGTCACAAGAGTTCCCTTAAGATCTTTAAAAGTGTTACAATACAGATGGTTTTAACTTGTTCACCACCAACGAGAAGTATCAACAATGAGGTCTGAATATTCGAGACAACTCTCTTTTGTGTTCTAGATCTTCCTATCTTTTAAGACACTGATAACTAAAGATTACACTGATAAACAAGCCAGGCGTTGGAGCAGGCGTTAGAGATGGCTGGGGGAGCCTCTTAACAGGCGTGGGAGCAGGCGACGCGAGGCTGGAGGCGAGGTCCACCTCGCATTAAGGCTGGCGACGCCAGGTCTGGGGCGAGGTCCAGCATGCATGAAGCCTCGCGTGGCGAGGTCTGAGGCGTGCACACTCTGAACATTGAAGGCTTATTTAGTCTCCTGGTTTGACTAGGACTTGGCCTACGCGTTTAGGTCTTTTCCTACATATATAAATAGACCTAAAACGCCACTCTTGAAAGAGTTTTGGCAACCTGAGGCAAGAATAACTCGTGGAACAACCGTTGGGAGTTAGAATCATCGATTTCTATATCCTTTATCCTTACTTTGTAATTTAATTATGAAAATTATTTTGGATATTATTACTATGAATAGCTAAATTCCTAATTTAGGGTTTTGATGAAACCTATTGGAGGATGATTTTCCTGTTACGTTAATATAGATTTGCCGTAGTATTTTCTCTATTTGTTCAACTATGTTATTATTGTGGTTGGTTGAAGACTCTCAATCAACCGTGCCTATTTAGTGTGTATTACTTGGGAGAGAGTGCATATTTAGGTATTTTTTGAACAACATCACTCCTAACGTATATGAGAGATAAATATGGAGGGTTTAAAGGTGGGATTAGGGATACTTGGTGCGATCCGAGTGAGCCATACTTAATGCCAGCTAGCGTAATTCGGGAGAATATGTCTAGTAAATTATGGTAGTTACTCGGGATATAATTACAACACGCAGAGCGCTCATGATCGATAGAGAAAACTAAGGCAAATTTATAGAAAACGTAGCGGAAAGGATTCCGACAATAGGGGAAATCATAACCTTAGATCATTCCAATTCTTGTCTACAACCCGTTCGTAGTTAGTTATTAATCACTGCATTTTTATTACGTGATATTTAGTTAATAAACATCCAAATTTTTACTTAAATATTTCTAAAGATTGATTGCGTGAATTGTGCGAGTCTAGTAATTGTGTTTAATAAGTTAATTCCCTGTGGGATTTGACTCTTGACTTATTAACTAGAATATATTTGCAACGACCACTAAGTCCTTTTTACAAGTCATAGTTGGGCGTGATCAAATTTTGGCGTCGTTTCCGGGGAATTAATGATGTTATTAATTGCAGCTAAAAGAAGTGCTAGAATTCTTTGTGTAGTCAATTTTCTTCATGTTAAACCGACTGCATTGAAATTCTAACATTTGTAGTCTTGGGTATTACAGGTGCATGCCTATGAACTCCTGAAGAACTGGTGAATTGCTCGAAGCATTATCAGATCTTGAGAAAGTTTTCAAAGCACTGAATTGTGCGAACAAAAAAGGCAAACAACAACAAAACTCGACAAAACAAATCGAACCAGACATGGATGACGGAATAGAAAGTCCAATAAACAACATAAACAATGCGAATGAACCAAATAATCAGGGTGTGGTGCCTCTTGTACCAGAAGCAACATTAAATGATTGGGCATAACTCACCGCCGACAATCTGGCAACCGCAATTGCAGTCCCTCAGATACAAGCAGAATTATTTCAAATCACAAACAACATGCTACATTTGTTGCAGAATAAGGGACTGTTCTCAGGGTCATACATTGAAGATCCTCAGCAGCATCTGAAGAATTTCCTATCGATATGTGTCACGCAAAGGCAACCTAATGTGACACCGGATGCAATAAAGTTGTTGTTGTTTCCATTCTTGGTGACAGGAGAAGCTCAAACTTGGCTTAATTCACTCCCCATAAACTCCATCACTACTTGGGAGGAATTAGTCAAGCAATTTTTGAACATGTTCTACTACCCAATAAAACTGCCAAACAAATTGATATATTGAGCTTCAAGAAGAGACCAACAGAGACACTACAAGAAACGTGGGAGAGCTTCAAGGGTATGCTGGTTAAATGTCCACATCATGGCATTTTCTATCAGATGTTGGGGCAGAGGTTCTACATGGAACTGGCAGACGGCTTAAAGGCCAATGTTGATGCTTGAGCAGGTGGAGGATTTTTTGAGCAAAACATTTAGAGAATGCAAGATCCTACTTGATAAGATGGCCCAAAACTCAAGATGGATGACAAGAGACTCTACGATCACTCTTGTAGTTCATTCAGTGACTTCGGACCCAAACAACTCCATAGCTGAAAATATGGCCACTCTAATGACGCAAATGAGTATCCTCACCAAAAGAATTGATGAATCAGGACAGAAGCAGCAGGTACACATAGTTGACGCAACTAATGGGGGATTATGTACACCATGCATTAACCAACCATATGTATGTTCATGGAGTGCGGAAGGTGACAACCAGCACTATCGGGAAGATATGAACTATGTGGCCAACAATGGGGGACAAAGGCAAGGTGGTCAGAATTGGGGACAGCAGAATCAACAATATAGACCAGCACAACAGTAGTACAATAACAACAACAATCCTGGAGCTATGCGTCCACAGGGTCAAGTGGTGCCTTACCAAAAGAAACAAGGTTATAACCAGCAAAATTAGCAGTTGGCTTATCAACAACCTCAACAACAACAGATAGTGAGACAAGATGATGGGTATGCTGAACTTTAATGAATGCTGCAACAACTGATTAGGTCTAATGGAAAAATGCAAGAGAGAGTGGACTCACATGAATCAAAGATAACGGGTATTGAGATTCAGTTAGGACAGATTTCGATAGCTCTAAATAATCGTCCCCAAGGGACGTTACCAACAGACACACAAATCAATCCTAAAGAGCTAAGCCTGAAACAGCTTATGGCAGTGAGTCTCCAAATTGGTAGAGACCTAGATCTGGAGCAAGAAATTGCTCGAAAAAGTCGACCTACTGAAACACTTGTGCCAGTACCCATTGAGATAGATGATTCAACAGGGTTAACTGATGTGACGGTACAACATGCACAACAGAGCACAAGAAAATAAAAAGAGGTCACGAATGAAACTAAGGTAGCATAACAAATGATAGTAGAAGCAATGTGTGAGCAAGATAAAACTCAAATCACAGGAAAGAAGCAACCTCCAGCTCCATTTCCACAGAGATTGGCCAAATATCAGAAGGACGAGCAATATAAGAAATTCATGGAGATGTTGAAACAAATCTAGGTGAACATTCCACTAATTAATGTTTTGCGGGAGATGCCTGGGTATGCCAAAATGATGAAAGATTTAATGTCTCGCAAATTCGACTCCCAAGACCTGTCCATTGTTACATTGACACAAACCTGTAGTGCAGTCGTGACGAGACCCATAGCTGAAAAGTTATCAGACCCAGGGAGTTTCACAATCCCATGCACGATAGGCAGCTATGCTTTTGCTAAAGCATTGGGTGATTTGGGGGAAAGCATAAACTTGATGCCCTTGGCTATCTACAAAAGGTTAGGCATTGGGAGAGAAGGACACACATCCATGTTACTACAGCTAGCTGACCGAACAGTGAAGAGGCCATCAGGTATCCTTGATGATGTATTAGTACAGGTTGGGAAGTTTGTGTTCCCAACAAATTTTGTCATTCTGGACTGCGGGGTTGATGAGGAGATTCCCATAAATTTTGGGAAGACCATTCTTGGCCACTGGGAGAGCTTTAATTGAATGTGAAACTAGAGAGCTCAAAATGAGACTAAATGATGAAGAAATAACATTCAATGTGCAGAAATCTATGCGGAAACCAAGTGAATTTTCTAACTGCTCTCTAATAGAAGCTGTGGATGTAATTTTGGAGGAGGAAGATGAGACCTTGAACGCTAAAGACCCTCTAGCAGCCTGTCTCATGAACTTAGATGAAGTAAATGTAGAGGAATTGGCAGAGTAGGTGCTGGCTCTTGAAGACCAAAGGTTTTGGAGAAGAGAGCTCGAATTTGAGCCTTTGCACTTAGAAGAAAGAAAAACTCCTCCAGCTAAGCCATCGATAGAAGAGCCACCAAAGTTGGAACTGAAGCCGCTACCACCTCATCTCAGGTATGCTTTCTTAGGACCTAACTCAACTTTACCTGTTATTATCTCATCTGGTTTCTTAGATGTGTAGAAGAACAACTTTTGCAGGTATTGAGTGAGTTCAAAACTACAATTGGTTGAACCATTGTAGACATTAAGGGTATCAGCCTGGCCTTCTGCATGCATAAGATTCTAATGGAAGATGGACACAAACCTTCTAGAGGACATCAAAGGAGGCTGAACCTCAACATGAAGGAAGTTGTGAAAAAGGAGGTGATAAAGTGGTTAGATGTGGGGATCATTTTCCCCATCTCCGACAGCAACTGGATCAGTGCAGTCCAACGTGTGCCTAATAAAGGTGGGATGACTGTAGTGCAAAACGAGAACAATGAGTTGATATCAACAAGAACAGTCATGGGATGGCGAATTTGTATGGACTACAGAAGATTGAACAAGGCCATCCGAAAAGACCATTTTCCCTTGCTGTTCATTGACCAAATGATAGATAAATTGGCTGGGAGGTCCCACATTTACTTTCTGGATGGATACTCGGGGTATAATCAAATTTCCATTGCATCAGAAGATAGAGAGAAAACGTCATTCACCTGTCATGGTACAGGAAGGTATAATCTTGGGGAACCTAGTGTCGAGTAAGGGCATTGAGGTAGATCGTGCAAAGGTTGATGTAATAGAAAAGCTTCCGCCACCCACTTCCATCAAAGCAATAAGAAGTTAAAAGATTTCTCCAAAATTGCTAACCCCTTGTGTAAACTACTTGAAACTGGTGACTGCACCAATCATAGTGGCCCCCGACTGGGGGCAACCTTTCGAGCTAATGTGTGGCGCAAGTGACTATGTTGTGGGAGAAATTCTTGGGCAGCGAAAAGATAAATCCATGCATCCAATATACTATGCAAGTAGAACTCTGAGTGGTGCCAACTAAATTACACAGTGACCGATGAGGAGATGCTAGAAGTGGTGTTCGCATTTGACAAAATTCAGGTCATACCTGATAGGCTGGAAGGTAATTGTTTATACTAACAATGCTTCTCTCAGGTACCTAATTGACAAGAAGGAGTCAAAGCCACGCCTGATTCAATGGGTGCTACTACTGCAAGAATTTGACTTGAAAATCCGGGATCGAAAGGGAACGGAGAACCAAGTGGCTGATCACTTGTCTAGGCTGGAAGGAGCCGAGAAGAAGGTTGAGGTGGAAGATATTGTGGAGACTTTCCCAGATGAACAACTATTAGCCACGAGTCTTAAGGTAGCGCCATGGTAAACAAACATTGCAAACTACCTGGCAAGCGGTATTGTTCCCTATGACCTTTCCTCTATTCAAAAGAAAAGGTTCTTTCATGACTATCGCATGTATTATTGTGATGAGCCTTATCTGTTCAGGATTTGTGTTGATAACATGATCTGGATATGTATCCCCGAGTTAGACCAATCTTCTATTTTGTAGGATTGTCACGCGTTACCATATGGTGGCCATTTCGGGGGAGTAAGGTGTAACGACCCGACCCGTCATTACGTAGAACCTGCATTATAATTGTTGTTATTGACTTGTCATAGGTTGTTATTTCTATATTTTATGTATTAAAGTTGGTAGGCTTGAAATCGAATGGTTGTAGTGAGAGTTCAGTCCTTTAGCCTTTAAAAATAGCCTTAAAATGGGAAAAGTCAACTGAGAGTTGACTTATTGGTAAACGACCTCGGAATGCAAATTTTATGGCTCGAAAGCTTCGTTAGGTGAATTGGAACTTAGGAGTGTGTTTAGAATAATTTTGTGATGTCCGGTGTAGAATTAGGCTTGAATTGGTGAAAGTTAGTTTTTGGTGATTTTCGGTCGGCAGTGGAAAATAGGATATCGGGGTCGGAATGGAATTTCGACAGTTGGAAAAGGTTCCTAATGTCATTTTGGATATGTCTGCAAAATTTCAGGTCAATCGGAGTTGTTTTGGATAGTTTTGGCATCGTTGGTGGATTTTAGAAATTTCAAAGTTCTTAGGCTTGAATCCGATGTAAATTTGGTGTTTTGATGTTAGTTTTGGTGTTTTGAGAGTGCAACTAAATTTGAATGATGTTATGGGATATGTTGGTAGGCTTGGTTGGGGTCCCGAGGGGCTTGGGATTGATTTCGATTGGTTAACGGGCATTTTTGGACTTAAAGAAAGAGCTGGTTTTCTGGTTTTTGTGCAGCAGGGATTTGTGCATCGCGATCGCATGGCAAAGGCTGCGATCGTGTAGAACACACTGAGGGCCAGGAAAAATTGTGCATAGCGATTGCGTGAATCGGTTTGCGATCGCGTAGGTTTGGAAGAAGGTGAAGTGCGATCGCGTGGGCTAGGTCGCGATCGCGTAGGGTCATGACAGGCGCGTGGGGGTGAAGTCAATTGGTCTTCGCGATCGCGTGCGTCTGGTTACGATCGCGTGGGGTTGAGCTGCTGTGTAGCGCGGTCGCGTGGCTTATTCCGCGATCGCGATGAGTGAAGTGGGGGACAGTGAATTTTGTTCTTCGCGATCACGTGAGGACTTCTGCGATCGCAGTGAAGAAATAGCTAGGCAGTTATAAAATAAACCCTCCGCGACTTAAACCCTTTTTACACCATTTTTGTACGGACAGAGAGCTTTGGGGGCGAATTTTGAAGAGGGAAATCAGTGTTCTTCATAGAGGTAAGTGTTTTGGACCTTAAAACTCATTTATGGATGATTATAGAACATAATATCAGTGTTAAATTTACGAAAATCAGTAGAAAAGGGTGGGTTTAGGGCTTGAGATTTTGAGACCTTTCGGGATTGGTTTGAGGGGTCAAATGAACTCCAATTTTAGCATTCCTTATGTGTACGGACTCGTGAGATGATGAACAACATTTTTGTATAAAAATTTCTGAGTTTTGGGACGCGGGTCCGGGGGTCGGGTTTTTACCAATTTCGGGTTTTTGAGCTAAATTTGATATTTTTCTATTGGAATTTATTCCTTAAGCATAAATTGATGATAAAAATCTGAACTTGGTAGATTTGGAGCATTCAGAGGCTGATACGAGAGGCAAGCGTGTTGCGGAATAGTTTTCGGGCTAGTTTTGAGGTAAGTAATGTCTTTAAATTATGTCCTGAGGGTATGAAACCCCGGACTATGCACCCTTCCACTGGTTTTGAAATGCAAAGGTTGAAACTTTGGAAATATCTTCCCTATTTAGGCGACTATTGAGTTGCTAAATCGATTTTTAAGCCTATGCTTAATAGTATTGATATATTTTGATATGATTTGGGTTGTAAGCCATGTTTGGGGCCTAGTGCCGATCTGTTTACCCCTTGGGGGCTGTTTTCACTGTGTTTCCTCACTTGATATGTTATTTTCACTCAGTCTTTTCTTGATAATTGTTTTGGACACTCAGAGTATTTTGAAACTATTTCTTGAAAATGATACACTGTTTTGGGTCGAGAACCCGGTATATTTATGGCCTGAAGGGCAAATTGAGAGTGTATGACTGAGTGACACTTCGGGCCTATATTGTGAGGATGCTATGATATGAGTGAGGCTGCGGGCCTATATTGTGAGTGATTTATGTCATGATGTGGCTTGTTATAGCATTTGGGTTGTAGGAGCCCCTCCGGAGTCTGTATACACCCCCAGTGAGCGCATGTACCTAATGAGTGATGCCCGCGGGGCTTATGCTGAGTGATTGTGAGGATGCCTGATGGGCTGATACTGAGTAACTGTGAGGATGTCTGATGGGCTGTTACTGAGTGACTGTGAGGATGCCTGATGGGCTGATATTGAGTGATGGTGAAGAACTGATTGGCAATGGTTACGATAATTGATTTTAGCCCGAGGGGCAGTTTTATGAAGAATTTTTACTAAGTTTTTGAACTATGATTTACTTCGTTTTCAAACTGGACTTTACTGAGAATTTTACTGAGATACACTGATACTACACTTGTTTAAAAGGATTTCTGGAAACTGATTTCGAACTTATTATTTGATGGATACTACATGGTGACTTGGTATTTTACTGGTTTGGTGAAATTGTGTATCTGTACTATGTGTTTTATAATTTCAGACTGTGATTTATTTTCATTACTACTGAGTTGGCGTACTCATCATTACTCCCTGTGCCTCTGTGCACAGATTCAGGTGACGGTCTGGAGCAGTAGCTGTCCTTGCTCGTAGTTGCAGGTTCACGGGATTTCGAGGTAGCTGCCCAGCGTCCACAGCTTCTCCATTTCCCTTCCTTATTTAGTTTTAGCGTTTGATTCAGAGACATATATTATAGTTTTAGATATTTATTCTTAGATGCTCATGACTATTGACTCCAGTCTTGGGAGGTTTTGTTTTGACGCTAGGACTTAATTACATTATTCTATGCTATGGTTGTTGCTTATTATTAAATTGTGAACTTTTATAATTGAACAAATGCGTAGTAAACAGATGGTTGGCTAGCCTAGTTTCACGATAGGCGCCATCACGGTTTGTTAGGAATTGGGGTCGTGACGTAAGGACAACTGCGAAAGTGTTGGAGTCGGGCTTCTACTGGCCGACATTGTTCAAAGATACACACTTATGGGTGAAGGGTTGTGATGAATGCCAACGAACCGGGAATATTTCTCGCCGATATGAGATGCCTATGAACCCAATTCAAGAGGTAGAAGTTTTTGATGTATGGGGAATCGATTTCATGGGGCTTTTGCCAGCTCATATGGCAACAAGTACATACTCGTAGCTGTGGGCTACGTGTCAAAATGGGTGGAGGTTGCAGCGCTCCCTACAAATGATGCAAAGGGGGTCATTGGTTTTTTGAGAAAGAATATATTCACCCGTTTTGGCACTCCAAGAGCAATAATCAGTAATGGAGGCACTCATTTTTGTAACCGATCCTAGGCAAAGTTGTTAGAAAAGTATGGCGTACGCCATAAAGTTTCCACCCAATATCACCCACAAACGAGTGGGCAAGTGGAAGTTTCGAACATAGAGATAAAGAGCGTTTTGACAAAGACTGTGAATACTAAAAGAACGGATTGGGCGAGAAAGTTAGATGATGCACTCTGGGCCTATCGTACTGCTTTCAAAACTCTGATTGGCATGTCGCCATATAAATTGGTGTTTGGGAAGGTGTGTCACTTACTAGCGGAGTTGGAGCATAGAGCTTTGTGGGTATTGAGGCAACTGAATCTCGATATAGAAGTTGCGGGTACAAGTAGAGTCACAGAGTTGCACGATCTTGATGAGTTTCGCTACCATGCTTTTGAGAGTACAAGACTATACAAGGAGAGAATGAAGATGATGCATGACAATTTTCTTGAGCGGAGTTTAAAACCTGGAGATATGGTATTGCTATACAATTCAAGATTGGGGTTATTTCAGGAAAAATTAAAGTCAAGATGGTTAGGACCATTTCATATGGTAGAGATTCAACCCACCGGAGCCGTAGAGATTGCTGTAAAAAAGACTCTAGCACATTCAGAGTGAATGGGCACAGGTTAAAATATTATTTGGGCATGGATGATGCGAAAGTAGTGTCGGTGACTCATTTGCTCGAGCCAACCAAGGTTGAGCGAGCGTTAATTGCGATTACCTGCGTCGTGCCGCTACGTTAATATAGATTTGCCGTAGTGTTTTCTCTATTTGTTCAACTATGTTATTATTGTGGTTGGTTGAAGAGCTCCCAATTGACTATGTCTATTTAGTGTCTATTACTCAGGAGAGAGTGCATATTTAGGTAGTTGTTTAACAACATCACTCCTAACGTATATGAGGGATCGATACAGAAGGTTTAAAGGTGGGATTAGGGATAACGAACACTTGGGGCGATCCGAGTGAGCCATACTTAATGCCAGCTAACGTAATTCGGGAGAATATATCTAGTAAATTGTGATAGTTACTCGGGAGAGAATTACAACACGCAGAGCGCTCATGATCGATAGAGAAGGCTTAGACAAATTTATAAGAAACGTAGCGGAAAGGATTCCGACAATAGGGGAAATCATAACCTTAGATCATTCCAATTCTTGTCTACAACCCGTTCGTAGTTAGTTATTAATTATTGCATTTTCATTACGTGATATTTAGTTAATAAACATCCAAATTGTTACTTAAATATTTCTGAAGATTGATTGCGTGAATTGTGCGAGTCTAGTAATTGTGTTTAATAGGTTAATTCCTGTGGGATTCGACTCCGGACTTATTAACCGGAATATATTTGCAACGAACGCTAAATCCTTTTTACCTGATGATATCTTTTGATGGTATAATCCTTTTTACATGATATATAGACTTCATCACTAAAGAAATAAAATCTTCCTTCCTCCTTCCTTCACCAGAAAGGAGTAAAATATGAATACCTCGCCATAAGATATATAACGAGGATCTGCTCTCTTTAATGGTTAGCTAAAATCTTCACTCTTGGGTTCGAGCTTCTATTTTAGGAACAATACGTCCATTTTCTGTTTCATCTCGTTTGACTGAATTGCCTTTTATGACAATCAATTTCTTTAGATTGGTTCTCTGATGTCTTAGATCACAATATTTCTCCTCCTTTCAATTGCGTGAAAAGTATGGCTAAGGTTGTAGATTTTTCTTCTCAACTCTGGTGGGCTCGTGTTCACATTTCTTGTAAAGTTAATCGTTTCCCATTTGAACTCCGCTTTTCCAGAAAAGCAAACTTGCTACCTTTTATTATGCTAACTGATTGAATTCTCCCATATCATATTTTATTTAATTTGCTCTTCTCTCATTGAAGAACAAATGTATAACAACCCAGCCCCACTGCAAATATTGTTTGGTTTGCTAGGTCTTTTACAACTTAAAAATACTTTACTAGGATGTAAAGCTTGCGTTTTCATATATGTAACATAACATTTCTCCTATATTTTTCTAATGTGAAATTTACGTGGAGCGTCAAATGGTTAGAAATACACCCACTCGTAATACCCTACGAGAAGAATAAGGTTTGCTAGCAATATGCAGAACACTAATATACCACTATTATGTTATTGGATAGAGATTTTGTCACGACCCAAATCAAGGGCCATGACCACCATCCAACCTAGAGGCTATTGAATGAAGCCTTTTTCCTGACATATCAACAACTCATTGATTTCAATTTAGACGAGGTAGTTTGACTCGGCATAAAATTTAAAGAGGGAGACTTTTGAAACTTGTGATCTTAAAAATATAAGGGGTAAAAGCTTTGTGGGGTCATAACATTTGTATGGTTATAAAATCTTCTTATTAAGGATAAATGGGTAAAATAAAAAGTTTAAAATTCAATTATTTTTAATTATAAAAATATATCATTCCTTTTTATAACGAACTAATAAGAAAAATGTGTCATCTAAATTGAAGGTAAATATTAAGCATGCATCCCATATAAAGACTATCACGTATCTAAATTTAAACCTTGTGGGGCGTAGCCCAAATAAAATATCTTACTACATATAAAATTTGGAGAAATTTAAAAATAGACAGATTTACAAGTGGACATTCAAAAATAGCCATATTTTCAAAAGTAATCGAAATTTAGACACTTTTCATGTAAAGGTAAATTTGAATAAAAATACTATTCAAAATATAAAAAATACTCCGGTATAATATACTGGAACTCCAGTATAATAAGTTCCAGCATAAGTATACTGGAATAATATACTGGAGTTCCAGCATAACATATAGTAGTTCTAGTATAATATACCGGTACAACATAATATGCTGGAAGTTCATACACAGGTGCTCCAATCTCCAGTATATTATGCTGGAACTTTCCGCGTGTTGGAGTTCCTACATAATATAATATGCTGGAAGTTCATAGACATGTGCACCGATCTCCAATATATTATGCTGAAACTTTCTGTGTTACAGAAAATAGTGATTATTTTTCAATGACTTTACAAATACTGGCTTTTTAAATGACTAGTTCGAAAACTGACTAGCCCGTGCTATTTTTATTATAAAACTACCAACGGTGGGTTGGGAGTTTTTATGAAATATTTTAGACTTCTTTGCATTTTACAGCCTTAATGTACGCATCTTTTTTTAAAATTGTCGTGTACCTCTTATTAATGAATATATTATTTTAAAAATTTATAAAAAGAATATTTAAAAAATATCTTTGGATTATATAACAAAAAGTAGGCTTCTTGAAAATGATGAATGTTAATCTTATTAGCTAACTCAATAACGAAAAAAAATCTTCTCTATAAAAATCCTTGAATATTTTTTTCTTATTTCTAAAGACTTATGCGGGAATATCTAATGATATTTATAGTTAATTTTGCACCTAATTTCAAAACAAGAAAGTAACGCATAAATATTATTATCAAGATTCTTTAAGGATTTATCAAGTAAAACCTATTTAAAAATTAAATCTTTTCTTCTCTTTAGAGATTTGGAAATGAAATGATTGTCTCTGTAGCTCAAGAAAAAATTGATAATTATAATGTAAAATATACTAATGATTGATACTGAGTTAATATTTTAAAAAATAGCTTAGAAATGTACTAAAAAGGACCTCTGATATTTGTTAAAATAAATTAAAAGGAGAGAAAAAATGGCACGACCCGAAATTTCCACCATCGGAACCATGATGGCGCCTAGCATTACACTTGCTAGGCAAGCCAACGTTAGAGGTTTTTTAGCCAATTCTTTACCTTTAGGTGATTACCAGTAAACAAGCCATAATAAATCGAAATAAACGTGAAATTTCATAATAACAACTTTAATTACATATTGTTACTACCCAGAATTCGGAGTCATAATTCACGAACATGCTAAGATTTTACTACAAGCATTTGTCAGAAAGAAAATACAATTCTTTGTGAAATAAGGAAAAATAGTAAGTATGGGGTATAGAAGGGACACCAGGGCCTGCGGACGCCAACATGACTATCTTGGGTCTCCTAGCTGTGAAGTCTGCAACCAACCTCTTGATCAGCCACAACCTGCTCCAAAATCTGCACAAGAAGTGCAGAGTGCAATATCAGTACAACCGAAATCATGTACTGGTAAGTGTCGAGCCTAACCTCAACGAAGGAGTGACGAGGCTATGGCGGGACACACACAATATAATCTGCATACGGTAAATAATAAAAGCATAAAAGAAGACAGAATAAAGTAAAAATAGTAACTTGCAAGAAGTAAATACAGTACCCAACGCATTTCGTCAGTGTTCAGCTATTACCAATCCTTAAGTGTAAATCAAGACTACCGTACAGCTAACACAGTCAAAGAAAAGCATAAACATATAAATTGTTGCGGCGTGCAACCCGATCCCACCGTACGTATCATAATTCTATCTTATTTTCTCTTAATAACATAAACAACACAATATATATAAAGGTATTGCAGTGCGCAACCCGATCCCACCATATCACAACAATCACAATCACATTCCACCCTTATTTCACCACAATCCACCCTTATTACACCTGTTGCGGCGTGCAACCCGATCCCATTGTATATTATCAATTCACCCTTATTCCTCCTCAATATATCAGCCTTATTTCACATGTTGCAGCGCGCAACCTGATCCCACCATATCATATCAATTACTCAGTAAGTACAGAAAATTCACCATTTAACACAAAACCCTTCACAATAGTTAAACTTCACAACAAAGCAAATGGGAAGCTTGTACTCAATAAAACCTTACACAAGTAATTCTACTCTACGAGACCAATCCAGAATATCACTAAAGCACCAATAAAAACAACTTAAGCAAGTAACAGGAGACAATGAAGCTACGGGGTAACTAATACTTCAACAAGAGAAACGATGTCTAACAAGTAGCAATTAGGCACAGAGATACAAATAAAGCATGTAACAGTTAAGACAAGGAAGGAAACAATATAAGATAAGCGGGAAAGAACAGGCAAGACAGATAAATTGACGGCCCATAATTACTCGTCACTTCACATATACGCCGCTCACATGATTTTCATATAGCAATTAAGTCAAAGGTTCCTAATCCCTCAAGTCAAAGTTAGGCACAACACTTACCTCGCTCCACAAACCTCTCAATCCTCAATTACCGCTTTTCTTCTAGAATCCACCTCCAAACCACTCATATCTAGCCACAATTAATTTAATAACATCAAATATTGCTAAGGAATCAATTACAATGCATAAATTCAGATTTCCCAAACTTTTTCCCAAAAAGTCAAAAATCGACCCCGGGCCCGCTTGGTCAAAACTCGAGGTTCGGACCAAAACTCATTCACCCATTCACCCCCGAGCCTGAATATGCAATTAGTTTCGGAATCTGACCCCAAATTGAGGTCTAAATCCCCAATTTTCAAAAACTCCCAATTCTTCCAAAATCCCTAGTTTTTCTACCATGAAAGAACAAAGATTAGGGCTAGGAATTTAATGGGTGATGTTAGAAATGGAAAACAATGAGTTAAAGAGTATAAACCTAATAAATAGGTGTTGATTTTTCCCTTCAAAATCGCACTTAGGCCGAGCTCTAATGGGGAGTTTATGAAAAATAGGTAAAATCTCGATTTTGAAATGTTTTAAGGTTAGGGCGTCAGGCCTTCTTCGCGTTCGCGAAGGGCCTGCCGCGTTCGCAATATGTAGTAGCCTGAATGGCCTTCGCGTTCGTGAAGGGTTGCACGCGTTCGCAATGGTCGTTCCCCCTGTCCATTCGCGATCCTTGGCTCGCGTTCGTGTAGAACAACCCACTGATCCCCATTCCACCTCTAATAACTCTATTCGTTCGCGTGTTGTCGGTAGCGTTCCCGAAGCACAGACCCTCCCCCCAGTGTTCCACATCTGCGACCATGTCCTCGCGTCGCATAGAAAAAACCATCCCCCGGCCCAGCTCACACTTCGCGTTCACGAGAGAGCCTTCGCGAATGCGAAGAAGGAAACTAGAAGGCACCTGAAGCTGCAGAAAAAACCAGATTTCTAAGACCAAAACATCCCGTAGCCTACCCGAAACTCACCTGAGCCCTCGGGGCTCCAAATCAAACATGAACACGAGTCCTAGAACATCATACGAACTTGCTCGCGCGATCAAATTGCCAAAATAACATCTAGATCTACGAATTGAACACCAAATTGAATGAAATTTTCAATAAAGCTTTAAAACATCTATTTTCACAACCGGACGTCTGAATAACATCAAACTAACTCCGTTTCTTACCAAACTTCACAGACAAGTCATAAATATTATATTGAACCTATATCGGGCTGTGAAACCAAAATACAGGCTCAGTATCAACAATACCAAACATCAATCAATTCTTAAAACCCATTAAATTTTCAGACTTTTAAGTTTCAACAAAAATTCATATCTCGAGCTAGGCACCTCAGAATTCGATTCTAGGTCCCATATTTCAATACGGACCCACCGAGACCGTCAAAATACGGGTTCAGGTTCGTTTACTCAAAACGTTGACCGAAGTCAACTAAAATTAATATTTAAGGCAAAAAATCTTGTTTTTATCAGTTTTTAACACATAGGCCTTCAGGGTCAATACCCAAATTGCGCATGCAAATTGAGGAAGTCTAGAATGAGATATTTAAGGATTCGGAACACAGAACTAGTTCTAAAACATGAGATGACCTATCGGGTCATCATATTCTCCACCTCTAAAACAATTGTTCGTCCTTGAATGGACATAGAAAAGTACCTGCACTGGTGAAAGGTGGGGATATCTACTCCCGCATATCTGACTCGGACTCCCAGGTAGTTACCTTTTCGGGCTGACCTCTCCACTGCACTCGAACTGAAGGATAACTCTTTGATCTCAACTGACAAACCTGCCGGGCTAGAATAGCCACCAACTCCTCCTCATAAGTCAAATCCTTGTCCAACTGGACAGAACTGAAATCTAACACGTGGGACGGATCACCGTGATACTTCCGGAGCATGGACACATGGAACACTAGATGAACTGCTGATAACCCTGGAGGCAACGCAAGCCTGTAAACTACCTCTCCCACTCTCTCGAGAATCTCAAAAGGTGCGATATACCTAGGGCTCAACTTTCCCTTCTTTCCAAACCTCATGACACCCGTCATGGGTGAGACCCGAAGCAACACCCTCTCCCCGACCATGAATGCAACATCACGAACTCTACGATCGTCATAACTCTTCTTCCTAGACTGAGCTGTGCGAAGTCGATCCTATATAATCTTGAACTTATCCAAGGCATCATATACTAGATCTGTACCCAATAACCGATCCTCCCCCGGCTCAAACCACCCAACTGGAGACCGACACTACCTACCATATAATGCCTCATAGGGAGTGATCTGAATGTTCGACTGGCAGCTATTGTTGTAGGCGAACTCTGCAAGGGGCAATAATGAAACCCACGATCCCCCAAAATCTATGACATATGTGCGGAGCATATCCTCCAAGATCTTAATAGTGCACTCGAACTGTCTATCCCTCTGAGGATGAAATGATGTGCTCAACTCAACCCACGTGCCCAACTCACATTGTAATGCCCTCCAAAAGTGCAAGGTGAACTGCGTACCTTGATCAGAAATGACATACACGAGCACACCGTGAAGACGGATGATCTCCCGAATGTAAATTTATGCTAACCGCTCCAAAGAATAAGTAACTTCCACAGGAATGAAGTGTATTGACTTAGTCAGCCTATCCACAATGACCCAAACGGCATCGAACTTCCTCTGATTCCATGGGATTCTAACAACAAAGTCCATAGTGATACGCTCCCACTTCCACTCAGGAATCTCTATCTGTTGAAGCAAACCACCGGGTCTATGATGCTCATACTTCACCTGCTGACAATTCAGGCACCGAGCTACATAAGAAACTATATCCTTCTTCATTCTCCTCCACCAATAATGTTGCCGCAAGTCCTGATACATCTTTGTGGCGCCCGGATGAATAGAATACGGGGAACTGTGGGCCTCCTCAAGAATCAACTCATGAAGCCCATCAACATTAGGCACACAAACATGACCCTGCATTATCAAGACTCCGTCATCTCCAACAGTAACCTTCTTGGCACCATCATGCCGCACTGTGTCAATAAGGACCAAAAAATGAGGATCATCATACTGCCGATCTCTGATACGCTCAAACAAAGAAGACTGAGCGACTGTGCAAGCTAGAACACGGCTGGGCTCTGAAATATCCAACCTCATAATCTGGTTGGGCAAAGTATAAACATTTGATGCTAACGGCCTCTCACTGACTAGAATGAACGCAAGGCTGCCCATACTCGCTGCCTTTCTACTCAATGTGTCGGCCACCACATTGGCTTTCCCGGGATAGTACAAGATGGTGATATCATAGTCTTTCAATAGCTCCAACCACCTAATCTGCCTCAAATTGAGATCCTTTTGCTAGAACAAATACTGAAGGCTGCGATGATCCATGAAAACCTCTCACGACACGCCATAAATATAGTGCCTCCAAATCTCCAGCGCATGAACAATGGCTTCCAACTCTAAATCATGCACCTACAGGGAAGCATTTGAAATCACCCTACCTCCTGCATCAATATTGCACCGAGACCAACACGGCAAGCATCAGAATATACCGTGTAAGATCCTGAACCTGTGGGCAACACTAACACCCTTGTTGTAGTCAAAGGAGTCTTGAGCTTCTCAAAGCTCGACTCAAAGTCGTGTGACTGTCGCACCCCCTTTTTCCTCTCCTTTCGGATTGGTCAGGGTTTTCGACATTACTGGGACAAATCGTTTTCTTTTGGGAAAGGGGGTATAATGAGTTCGAAGAGTCGTCACCTAACGAATTATGGTGCGTTAGGGCACCTATTAAGGGTCATTCATAACACTAATTGCATAACCAGAGATTGGGTAAGGACTTGAAATTACTTCAAGGGGAAGGTGTTAGGCACCCCTCAAAGTCCACAACTGTGGGTCCCGACCAAACATACTTTCTGAATTCATTCAAGTAGCAAATAAGAAGTCTAAGCACACATATGTAAACAAATAAAGGTCTTAATAGATTAGCAGTCCAAGCACACATATGTAAGAAAATAAAGGTCTTAACAGATTAGCAGTCCAAACACACAAATGCAAAGGATAAGGGAGGTCCTAAGTTGTTTATCCTATAGGATCATATCTGTGCAATGCCCGGTAATCACTCCTCAATGAGGGGATACACGTTGCATTAGCGTACAGGTCATCATATCCTTTTCTACCTATTGTCCCACCCCTTAGCGGTTATTAAGCGAGTTTTGTTCAATGAGCTCTACGCGTGCTATTACCCGTCCCTTCTTTGGGGTCCCGGAGGAGTTTAGGACCTCTAGTATACTGGTAAATCTAGACAAACCCCTATGGTTTTTAAAAAGGGAAAAACTAGGGGACAAGCAAGAACAAGTAGGACTAGCACATAAGTGATAAAAACAGTTAAGAGGCTCAGATTCACCTCCACACATAATGCAAATAAATAGCACGTCTCAAACCACAAACAAAGCCAACTTTTTATTAGAGAAAGGATCCTAAGACAGGGTATCTAAGTGAACATTAATAGAACATGCAACACTGTGTCATAATGCAATGGCAGGGTCCTAATCAGTTTGCCTACTGATATTAAGACCTGTAGGACTTTAAGCAGTAAACACAATCAACACGCAATTTGCAGTTATAAAGATTAATTACCTAAGGCTTGCATAGGCGTGGGACTGTGCAATCATAATTACAAGAGATGTTTATCAGTTTAGAAATCGTTTAACCTACAAACATGTTGTTCTAAGTGACACAGACTTTTAAAAGGGAATTTTCACCGGCTTATGCTCAGAAAATGTACCCCTATATGTGAGACCGTTTTTATGCCTTTTAAGATCGGTGACTTATTTTAATGGAACTATTCGTAATCAAACGAATGCAAGTAGAATTCCTAGAACATGATATCTAAATGCATACAGGAATGGTAGCTTCATTAACACAGTGTTATTATCCTAACAACAGGATTTCAAAGTGAAAGCACTTATGCAAACTTGAAGCATGGATTAGTAATATGCTGAAACAATAAAACGTGAAGCCCTAAGAACAGGATATCTAATGCATGTTTAGCATGATTTGGATGCAAATGAACACATCAGTCCTAAGACATGGCTTCTAATGCAGATTTGCAGAATATAAGGCCTAGGAACATGGTTTCTACCCAGTTTTTACCCACAGTACCATACACCACCCTCCCTTTTCACTAGTCACCCCAATATCTGTTTACAAATTAATTATTACAAACCAAGAGCTGAACAAATTACATAAATAAATAAAAAGAGAAAAAGTTAAACTATAGGGAGCCTGAAGCAGGCCCAAATACGACCTGAAGATACCAGGCCTTCGGCAGTCTCAAATGCCAAGGATTTCAGACAGGTGTGTCAGAGTTCCCTAAGGACCTCAAGGATCCCGGTCAATGCTCACACCTAGACTTTTCATAACAAGAACTGAGTAAGTGCAGTCTGGAAGGGTCAGCCCCAGTGTGTCAGAGTTCGGAGGAATCTCAAGGATCCAAAGGCAGTACACACTCTGGAGGGGCAGAATCTATTGACCTAAGATTGAAGTGAGAGTGCTTGACATTTTGAAAGATTTTTAGTGAGAAAACAGTGTAGAGATAACTCTAGGAGTGAAAAGGTTTTCTGAATATAGGAACTAGTTTAGTAATAAATCAGTTTGGGAAAATTACTAAAACACTTTTGAAATCAGAACACAAACCAATTGGTCATAGAATAACCAGATTCGGAAACACTTGGCAAACCGATTCCACATAGTGATAAAGGGGTTGGGGACACATAGAATACACATTAAGGAACACATGAACAGGGTACAGGGAGGCATATTGATAATAAATGCATAGAACACTTAGGAGTTTTTATAGAATTAACAGGTTAGTCATGATAGTAGTTAATTGGGGACATAGAGGAAGGATGCAGTAAAGCCATGTTGAAAGCAATGGGGTATTGGATAGAATTAGACACACAATTAAGGTCAATCGAATACCCTAAGAGACTAGGTGACTTAACATGATCTCTACAGTGGAAGAGGAATAGGCAGGGATTGAATAAACATGCAAGACAAGCATCAAATAGGCAATTACAGTTTGGACATACTAATTACACACTGAACAAAACAAGATTTAGACATTCTAAGCAAAGCAGTAAACATGAAAAGGGATTGAATTCATAACTAATGAACTAGTGCAGGAATGAAACACATATAGTTAGGTTTCAAAATTAACTAGAGACATACCGGTTGAAGAAAAGAGTGCAGAATATAAAGCAAGTGTAGTTCCAATATCTAGCCTTGGCTTGCAGCCTGCTAGATCAAAAGTTAACACAAGTAGCAGAGAAAGAAAAGAGAGTTTGAGTGTGTGTGTGTGTTTGTGAACTAGTGTATTTTTTTTAAAGAAGTGGAGCAGGGGAGTTTATATAGTAGTTCAAGAGTAGAGAAAATAAGGTAAAATAAATCAGAAGCCAACAATTAAGGAAATCACAGAATCCAATCACATAAGGATTTCAGAATAGACTCCTTTAATTAAGGGAAATTGACCAAACGATAATAATCAGGGATTTAATTAAGGAAAGAAGTTCAAATCAAACCAAATAAGGGAGTTCAGAATAATCAGGGGTCTAATTAAGGCAAGATAATCATGTATAGGAATCAGTAGAGATTACAGGCAATTAAATAAGGCATGAATGACTAATTAAGGGAATAAACAAGGAAATAAGCAAGAATTATGCACATGAATTTTTAACAGAGTGAATCAGTCAATCAAAATTTTAAAGTAATATTGATTTCTGGGGAGAAAGATATCAACTTCCACAAATAGAGAATGAGCTAAGTAAAACTTCAGAGACACATAGAAGTTAGTCCGGAAATCGACTCAGAAACCCTAATAGAGATGAACTAGGGTAAAAATCATAAGACGCTGAATTAGACTAAGAAGAAATCATGAAAGTCAAATCACAAAACGAAACAATGCCACAAGTAACATGGAAAACCCATAATCAAAGAAAAACATAACAAAATTGGGGTTTTCGCATAAATCAACTAGGGTTTAGGCAGACTCAACATATATCGGTCAAAAGCACATAAGAACAGAAGATTAAACATTCAAAATCAGAAAATTTTTGGAGAAGATGATTTTCAGTAAACCCTAGTTTTAGGAAAACGAAAAATCACTTAAAAACCAGAAAAAATTCAAGGAAACATGTGAGATAGGTTCGATTTATCTCAGATCTGAGAAGATCGAAGATAGAAATTAGAGTTTTGAGAAAATAGCATAAAGACGAAGACGAAGCTTAGAAATCCATAAGTTTAGGCAAAAGTAAGAAAATCTTACTAGAGATCGAACCAGAACAACATGAAACAGGCAAGCAAAAGCAAAAGTCGTAAGTTTTAGAGACAAGTAATACTAGCATAAGAGAGCCATAAGAGGCTTGAGGGTGGTGAGGAACCACCATGGTTGACGATGGAGAGTGACGACGAGGTAAGATTAGGGTTAGGGCAGAGAGGATTTGGAGAGGAGAGTGAAGTGTGACGGCGGAGAAGGTGAGAGAATGAGGGGTTTTGGTAAGGGTTCATTTGGGTTTAATTAAGGTAAGGGGGATTTGGACCACTGATCAAAATGACCAACGGTCAGGATTGGACAGGGTATTGGGTCGCGCAGGTTAATGTTTGGGCATGGGGGTCTTGGGCTAGTTTATAAGGTATTTGGGCCGGTTATATAGACTATAATTGAAATAAAATGGGGCTATTTGTTAAATACCAAAATAATTTAATTAAAATAATTTTATGAAGTAATTACTAATTATAAAATGAATTCAATGCATAAAAATATTTCAAAAAATATTATTTGGTATTTTAAAATACAAAAGACTAATTTCTAGCAAAAATAGTACAAAAATTATATGCATGGGCTATAATTGCAAAGTTATTGCAATTATATCCAAAATGTGCCAAGTTGGATATTTATGGAATAATTTGTTCTTAATAGGACAATAGACAATAAATTAAATCAAGAAATATTTTTGCAATCATTTGTGATGCAATTTTGTAATTATTTATTGGAATAAAATACTGGGCAAATTAATAAAATATGCAGAAAATTGTGGAAAAATACCAATTGATGCTAATGCCTGATTTTGAAGACATATATGCATTTTGAAATATTTTTTAGGAAAAATTGGGTATTAAAAGCTGCACCTCTTTACCCGGAAAGGATGAAAGAGTTGTTGGGTAAAGATATGATGGACAATTTTGACCGAGTGAAACGGTTTAAAGGATTTAGGCCGCACTCTGGTTTACGAGCTATTTACATATCCCTAGTTTTACAGGAATCAGGCCGTGTGTAGTTCTGGATTCATCGTCAAAATATACCGATGAAGTCATTGCAAGAACGGATGCAACATCTAAGGATAGGTGAATGAATGGTTCATGAGAGAGGTCAGGTTTGATACAGTTGAAGGAACTGGAGCGGGATCGATCCTGTTAGGATAGCAGTTGCTTGTCGGGTCACCTACAAACAGAGATAATACGAGCATATATTCGTGCAAAATTTTAAACATGATGCAGATTCCCGTCGGACCATGAGAGTTGTCTTCGGACGTGAGGATGACGTCCTTGGACCATGACGTCCTGGGCCATGAGTTGATTAATGAGATTCGCAGGACATGAAATGATGTTCTCGGGCCATGAAGATGGTGCCTCCAAACTATGACGCCTTTGAATAATGATATGCAAATTTTGAGAGATCCACAGGCCATGACATGGTGTCTTCCGGCTATGAGGATGATGCCTTTAGACTATGGTGCCTTTGGACAGGTTGGCGATGTTTCAGCCCATGAGATGCAATAATAAGATGTCAACAAGATAAAGTTTAGTCTTGCGAAGTGGAGGGCAGAGCTTAGCCCAAAAGAAGAGCAAAGTAGATAATGTTGGAGAGACAGTGCTTAGTCTCGGTGAAAGACTGTATTGGAGGCAGAGCTTAGCCTCGTACAGGTATGGAGACAGAGCTTAGTCTCATGCAAATGAAGGCAGAGATTAGCCTTATGCAGATGGAGGACGAGCTTAGCCTCATGCAGGATGCGGAGGTAGAGCTTAACCTCATGCAAAATGCGGACATGGCTTAGTCCCATGCAAATGAAGGCAGAGATTAGCCTTATGCAAGGGAAGACAGATATTAGCCTTATGCAAGAGGAGGTAGAGCTTAACCTCATACATGATGAAGGCAGAGATTAGCCTTATGCAAGGGAAGGCAAAGATTAGCCTTATGCAAGTGGAAAGGTAGAGCTTAACCTCATGTAGGATGAAGGCAGAGATTAGCTTTATGCAGATGGAGGCAGAGCTAAGCCTTATGCAAGATTAGGGACAGGGCTTAGTCCCATGCAAATGAAGGCATAGATTAGCCTTATGCAGATGAAGGTAGAGATTAGCCTTATGCAAGGTGAAGGCAGCCTTATGCAGATGAAGACAGAGATTAGACTATGCAGATAGAGGTAGAGCTTAGATTCATGCAAGATGCGGGACAGGGCTTAGTCCCATGCAAATGAAGGCAGAGATTAGCCTTATGCAGATGAAGGCAAGGATTAGCCTTATGCAAGGTGAAGGCAGTGATTAGCCTTATGCAGATGAAGGCAGAGATTAGCCTTATGCAAATGGGGAGGTAGAGCTTAAACTCATGTAGGATGAAGGCAGAGATTAGCCTTATGCAAGGGAAGGCAGCATTTAGCCTTATGCAAATGGGGAAAGGCAGAGATTAGCCTTATGAAAATGGGGGAGGTAGAGCTTAACCTCATGCAGGATGAAGGCAAAGATTAACCTTATGCAAGGGAAGGCAGCGTTTAGCCTTATGCAAATGGGGGAGGTAGAGCTTAACCTCATGCAGGACGAAGGCAGAGATTAGACTTATGCAAGGGAAGGCAGCGTTTAGCCTTATGCAACTGGGGGAGGTAGAGCTTAGCCTCATGCAGGATGAAAACAGAGATTAGCCTTATGCAAGGGAAGGCAGCGTTTTAGCCTTATGTAAAAAGTAGAATGAATAGCAAATAATAGCAGAATTTATTAGTTGGTAGCAGATTTTGATAACGCGATTGTTGTGAGGATTGTGACTTTGCGGCATGTCTACCCTGTGTCCCTGCATCCAAAGAAAAATCGTGACTTTTGTGGATGGGGGAGGTTGATTTGTGTCCCCATTAGCTTTGCTTGTCCTGCTTGGTTTGGTCTAATGATCCTGTTTGCATCATCAGGGTAGCGTTTGGCTAAACAGAGTTACCTTAAAAGCAAACATGCATAGTTTTGTAAAAACATAGTAAAAATGTATTTTAAGAATTTTAGATGAACCGACGCCCGTGACAAGATCCGATATATTGCAACCTCTTTTGATATGGAATTTTGAGGATCCTCCTCAAAATTTTGCCCCAGTTTCCAATTGTGTGGGGGGGGGGGGAATAAGATTTTTATTGAATTGTGACCGAACCCACAGGGATGCCTATTTATCCCCTCTTAAAAGGGAATCAGGTCGAGCGTAGTTCAATTTATAGCATTTGATAAAATCATAAAGAGTTACACATAGTATCGATTTATTGCATCTGAGCTAGACTTCTCCGTCCATTTCTGCAAGTGTGAGTGCTCCTCCTTTCAGCACTCTGTGAACAATGTAAGGACCTTGCCAATTAGGAGAGAATTTCCCTTTGGCTTCATCTTGATGCGGAATGATCTTTTTCAACACCAGCTACCCCGGTGTGAACTGTCTTGGCTTGACTTTTTTATTGAAGGATCTGGACATTCTGTTCTGATAGAGTTGCCCGTGACACACTGCATTCATCCTTTTTTCGTCTATGAGGCTAGTTGCTCATAACATCTCATTATCCACTCTGCGTCGCTGAGCTCATCTTCTTGTATGATTCTCAAGGAAGGAATCTCTACTTCGACAGGAATAACAACTTTTGTACCATAAACCAATAAGTAAGGAGTTTCCTCGGTTGATGTGTGGACTGTGGTGCGGTATCCCAATAAAGCAAATGATAGTTTTTCGTGCCACTGTTTGTGATTTTCTACCATCTTTCTTAGCATTTTCTGGATATTCTTGTTGGCGGCTTCTACAGCTCCGTTCATCTGAGGTCTGTAGGCTGTGGAATTCACTAGTGGTCACATCGGGTTTGTGGGCAATTTCTGAGCCATGATAGATGTACTTATTCCCGTCATATCATCGTACGACCATGCAAATATGTCTTTATATTCCTCCAGGAATTGTGTGTACTCTTATTTCTCTGGCTGTGACAGGTGGATACTGATGCGGGTTTCTTTGACAGTCTCTGAATCTCCTAAGTTGATTACCTCGGTCTCGTCCAGATTGTACTTAGGCTTGTTCTCAAAGTCCTCTACTTCTCTGACGATTTCCTCGGGTATGATATCTTCTTCTTCTGAATCACTATCCTCTTGTTGCGTTGTCTCATTGCACGTCACAGTCATTGGTTCATCAAGACAGGAAATAGTAATGTTGTATAGGTAAAAGTATGAGAGAAAATGATAATAATAAATTTCGATTCATTGAAAATAAAAAGCAATTTTCAATAATTTAAACAAACGTTTTTGGAACACTGGAGATTTTATTTAAACAGAAAAATGCGAAAAGGAAATCATTAGCAAATAAAATAAACAGTTCTTGTTAAGCCTTGCTAGCCCAGGACTCGTCGGACCCTGGATGGTCTGACAGTCCAATTTCTGAGAGATGATTCCTTGCTCACGGCTTGGATGGTAGGGCCTTCCTCCTCCTCCTCCTCGACAATTACACAGCAGTCCATTTTCGATACACTTGGAGGAGGAATGAGGTGGAGGGCCTTTGGATCTAGTATGATAAGCTGATACTTCCAGTATGCGTGAACCAACCTACGGGGAATGGGGATAATCAAAATAAATAAAAACAAAAAGGTAACCAAGTCAGTAAGAGTCCTGATAAAAGTACTTGCGGTATTTAAACATATATTGCGGAAAGATGTAAATTTGTGTCCTAATTGGGAGCCTCGTCGTGCCCGAGGTAGGCCTAGAGACAAGTTGATTTGGAGAACTTAAATGCCAATAAATGCCTCATTTCATTAATATAAAAATAGATGAATCTCAAAACGACACTAAGATAATAAAGATAAGTAATTATTGGCACTTGGCCTTATTACATTTGGATAAGCGAATAAATCTAATCTACTTGGTCCCAGAAGGACCTTCTTCACATGTTTCTTGTCACTCGAGGAAAGATCTTCCCACCAGTCTAGGAGTATTGGTGGAATATACTGACCATACTGAATCTGGGGACTTCGTGCCTCATTTTCAATTAGACAAAAAATGGTTAGGCCCTTTCCCTCACTATATTCGACTATTTATACACTTATGATTAGCATATTGGCATTTAATCTCCAAATTAATGCATAGAACGTGATTGCGTTTGTTGGGATTATGGAAACCCCAGTGGTCTTTTTGGACAAGGCTTTTCCTAAAGGTTATTATGTGGACAACATATTAACTCATCTAGGTTTGACCATGATGCATGTACAGTTATAATCAGAGTAAAGTTATTATGGGGGTCTATACTGGTACCCTCAAGAAAACAACTTGAGGGGGAAAGGCACGGAACCGTCGACTGCCCTGCTGATCGACTAGTTTTACCGTAAATAAGCCTTTCCGAATTTAGGGGGTGATATAAAATGGAAGAGCGAAACCAGTCATCAAGTGTTGCTGTAGGATTTGTATAGGCACGAGTGGAATATAATGTTGAGCATGATTATACAGCAATAAGCAATAAACATGTTGTCACGCATTTGCACATTATGAAAGCGATAAATACAACAGTTATAATTGAAAAGAAGTTACAAAGGAAAACAAAAAGAAATATTTCAGTTTCATTTTTTTGAAAAAATAAATACTTGGGAGAGTAAACAATTAATTGCACATAAAGGGGAAAGGGAAAGGGAAAGGGTGCAGGTACTTAACAAAACAAGGGATACTTAGACGAATTCACAAAATGGTTTGTAATGGTAAAATCTTAGAATCCCCAGCAGAGTCGACATGCTGTCGCGCCCCCTTTATCCTCTCCATTTGAATTGGTCAGGGTTTTCGACATTATTGGGACAACTTGTTTCCTTTTGGAAAAGGGGTATAATAAGTTCGAAGAGTCGCCACCTAACGAATTAAGGTGCGTTAGGGCACCTATTAAGGGTCATTCATAACACTAATTGCATAACCAGAGATTGGGTAAGGGCTTGAAATTACTTCAACGGGAAGGTGTTAGGCACCCCTCAAAGTCCGCAACTGTGGGTCCCGACCAAACATACTTTGTGAATTCATTCAAGTAGCAAATAAAAAGTCTAATCACACATATGTAAACAAATAAAGGTCTTAACATATTAGCAGTCCAAGCACATATATGTAAACAAATAAAGGTCTTAACAGATTAGCAGTCCAAGCACACATATCCAACGGATAAGGGAGGTCCTAAGTTGTTTATCCTATAGGATCATATCTGTGCAATGCCCGGTAATCACTCCTCAATAAGGGGCTACACGTTGCATTAGCGTACAGTTCATCATATCTTTTTCTACCCATTGTCCCACCCCTTAGCGGTTATTTAGCGAGTTTTGTTTAATGAGCTCTACGCGTGCTGTTACCCGTCCTTTCTTTGGGGTGCCGGAGGAGTTTAGGACCTCTAGTATACTGGCAGTTCTAGAAAAAACCCTATGGTTTTTAAAGAGGAAAAAACTAGGCGATAAGAAATAACAAGTAGGACTAGGACATAAGTGACAAAAACAGTTAAGAGGCTCAGATTCACCTGCACACATAATGCAAATAAACAACACGTCTCAAACCACAGACAAAGGCATCTTTTTATTAGAGAAAGGATCCTAAGACAGGGTATCTAAGTGAACACTAAAATACAGAACATGCAACACTATGTCATAATGCAATGGCAGGGTCCTAATCAGTTTGTCTACTGATTTTAAGACCTGTAGGACTTTAAGCAGTAAACACAATCAACACATAATTTTCAGTTTATAAAGATTAAATACCTAAGGCTTGCCTAGGCGTGGGGCTGTGCAATCATAATTAAAAGAGACGTTCATAATTAAAAGAGTTGTTTATCAGTTTAGAAATCGTTTAACCTACAAAAATGTTGTTCTAAGTGACACAGACTTTTAAAAGGGAATTTGCACCAGTTTATGCTCAGAAAACATATCACTATATGTGAAACCGTTTTTATGCCTTTTAAGATCAGTGACTTATTTTAATGGAACTAGGCTTAATCAAACGAATGCAAGTAGAATTCCTAGAACATGATACCTAAATGCATATAGGAATGATAGATTCATTAAGGCAGTGTTATTAGCCTAACAACAGGATTTCTAAGTGAAAGCACTTATGCAAACTTGAAGCATGGATTAGTAATATGCTGAAACAATAAAACGTGAAGCCCTAAGAACAAGATATCTAATGCATGTTAGGATGATTTGGATGCAAATGAACACATCAGTCCTAAGACATTGCTTCTAATGCAGATTCGCAGAATATAAAGCCTAGGAACATGGCTTCTACCCAGTTTTTACACACAGTACCATACACTACCCTCCCTTTTCACTAGTCACCCCAATATCTGTTTACAAATTAATTATTACAAACCAATAGCTGAACGAATTACATAAATAAATAAAAAGAGAAAAAGTTAAACTATAGGGAGCCTAAAGTAGGACCAAATACGAACTGAAGATACCAGGCCTTTGACAGTCTCAAATGTCAAGGATCTCAGAACAAATTTCATGTCCATGTGTGTCAGAGTTCCCTAAGGACCTCACTGATCCAGGGTAGTGCTCATACCCAGACTTTCATAACAAGAACTGAGTAAGTGCAGTGTGGAAGGGCCAGCCCCAGTATGCCAGAGTTCGGAGGAATCTCAAGGATCCCAAGGTAGTACACACACTGGAGGGGCAGAACCTATTGACCTAAGATTAAAGTGAGAGTGCTTGACATCATTTTGAAAGATTTGTAGTGAGAAAACAGTGTAGAGATAACTCTAGGAGTGAAAAGGTTTTCTGAAAATAGGAACTAGTTTAGTAGTAAAACGGTTTGGGAAAAGTACTAAAACATTTTTGAAATCAGAACACAAACCAATTGGTCATAGAACAACCAGATTCGGAAACACTTGGAAAACAGATTCCACACAGGGATAAATGGGTTGGGGACACATAGAATACACATTAAGGAACACAATGAACAGGGTACAGGGAGGCATATAGATAAAAAAAATGCATAGAACACTTAGGAGTTTTTATAGAATTAACAGGTTAGTCATGATAGTAGGTAATTGAGGACATAGAGCAAGGATGCAGTAAAGCCATGTTGAAAGCAATTGGGTACTGGACAGAATTAGACACACAATTAAGGTCAATCGAATACTCTAAGAGACTAGGTGACTTAACTTGATCTCTTCGGTGAAGAGGAATAGGCAGGGACTGAATAAACATGCAAGACAAGCATCACATAGGCAATTACAGTTTGGACATGCTAATTACAGACTGAACAAAATAGGATTTAGACATTCTAAGCAAAGCAGTAAACAAGAACAGGGATTGAATTCATAACTAATAAACTAGTGCAGGAATGAAACACATAGAGTTAGGTTTCAAAATTTAACTAGAGACATACCAGTTGAAGAAAATAGTTTAGAATATAAAGCAAGTGTAGTTCCAATATCTAGCCTTGGCTTGCAGCCGGCTAGATCAAAAGTTAACACAAGTAGCAGAGAAAGAAAAAAAAGTTTTGAGTGTGAGTGTGTGTTTGTGAACTAGTATTTTTTTTTAAGAAGTGGAGCAGTGGAGTTTATATAGTAGTTCAAAAGTAGAGCAAATAAGGTAAATGAAATCAGAAGCCAGCAATTAAGGAAATCACAGAATCCAATCACATAAGGATTTCAGAATAAACTCCTTTAACTAAGGGCAATTGACCAGACGGTAATAATCAGGGATTTAATTAAGGCAAGAAGTTCAAATCAAACCAAATAAGGGAGTTCAGAATAATCAGGGGTCTAATTAAGGCAAGATAATCATGTAAAGGAATTAGTAGATATTACAGGAAATTAAATAAGGCACAAATGACTAATTAAGGGAATAAACAAGGAAATAATCAAGAATTATGCACATGAATTTTTAACAGAGTGAATCAGTCAATCAAAATTTCAAAGTAATACTGATTTCCGGGGAGAAAGATATCAACTTCCACAAATAGAGAATGAGCTAAGTAAAACTTCAGAAACACATAGAAGTTAGTCCGGAAATCGACTCAGAAATCCTAATAGAGATGAACTAGGGTAAAAATCATAAGACGCTAAATTAGACTAAGAAGAAATCATGAAAGTCAAAGCACAAAACGAAACAATGCAACAAGTAACACGGAAAATCCAGAATCGAAGCAAAATATAAGAAAATTGGGGTTTTAGCATAAATCAACTAGGGTTTAGGAAAACTCAACATAAATCGGTCAAAAGCACATAAGAACAGAAGATTAAACATTCAAAATCAGAAAACTTTTGGAGAAGATGATTTTCAGTAAACCCTAGTTTTAGGAAAACGAAAAATCACTTGAAAAACCAGAAAACATTCAAGGAAACATGTGAGATAGGTTCGATTCATCTCAGATCTGTACAGATCTGAGAAGATCAAAGATAGAAATTAGGGTTTTGAGAAAATAGCATAGAGACAAAGACGAAGCTTAGAAATCCATAGGTTTAGGCAAAAGTAAGAAGATCTTACTAGAGATCGAACCAGAACGGCCTGAAATAGGCAAGAAAAATCCAAAGTCATAAGTGGACTGACCCTGGTCCCTTGAGGACTTTAGAGACAAGTAATACTAGCATAAGAGAGCCATGATAGACCTGAGGGTGGTGAGGAACCACCATGGTTGACGATGGAGAGTGACGGTGAGGTGAGATTAGGATTAGGGAAGAGAGGATTTGGAGAGGAGAGTGAAGTGTGACGGCAGAAAGGGTGAGAGAATGAGGGGTTTGGGGAAGGGGTCATTTGGGTTTAATTAAGGTAAGGGGGATCTGGACCGTTGATCAAAATGATCAACGGTCGGGATTGGACGGGGTATTGGGTCTGGCAGGTTAATGTTTGGGCCTGGGGGTCTTGAGCTAGTTTATAAGGTAATTGGGTTGGATATATAGACTATAATTGATATAAAATGGAGCTATTTGTTAAATACCAAAATAATTTAATTAAAATAATTTGATGAAATAATTACTAATTATGAAATGAATTTAATGCATAGAAATATTTAAAAAAAATATTATTTGGTATTTTAAAATACAAAAGACTAATTTCTTGTAAAAATAGTACAAAAATTATATGCATGGGCTATAATTGCAAATTTATTGCGCAATTATAGCCAAAAGGTGCCAATTTGGCTATTTATGAAATAATTTGGTCTTAATAGGACCATAGATAATAAGTTAAATCAAGAATTGTTTTTGCAATCATTTGTCATGCAATTTTGTAATTATTTATTGGAATAAAATACTGGGCAAATTTATAAAATATGCAAAAAATTGTGGGAAAATATCAATTGATGTTAATGCCTGATTTTGAAGACATATATGCATTTTGATATATTTTTTAGGAAAAATTGGGTATCAATAGTGACCATCTGAACGGGGCACCCTTCTAGGTCAACCTGGTCAAACATGCTGATATAGATGAAAAACCCTCTACAAATCAATGATAATACAACTTGGCCCAAGAAACTCCTGATCTCCGTAGCTGAAGTGGGTCTGGGCCAGTTCTGAACTGCCTCAATCTTTTTGGGATCTACCTGAATGCCCTCCGCTAATACAACTTGGCCCAAGAAAAGCAACTGAATCCAACCAAAACCCGCACTTTATAAATTTAGCATATAACTGGTTGTCTCTCAGAGCCTGAAGCATAATCCTCAGGTGCTGCTCATACATCTCCCGACTACGGGAGTATATCAAGTTGTCGTCAATAAACACAATCACAATGGAGTCCAAATAAAGCTTGAACACTCGGTTCATCAAATCCATGAATGCTGCTGGGGAATTGGCCAACCCAAAGGACATCACCAGAAACTCATAGTGCCCATACCACATCCGAAAAGCTCTCTTAGGGACATCGGATGCCCTAATCCTCAACTGATGGTAGCCGAATCTCAAAGCAATCTTCGAAAACACCGTGGCACCCTGAAGCTGATCAAATAAATCATCAATCCTCGGTAATGGATACTTGTTCTTGATGGTGACTTTTTTCAACTGCCGATAATCTATTTACATCCTCATAAACCCATTTTTCTTCTTCATAAACAACACTGGTGCACCCCAAGGGTGAAACACTAGGTCTAATAAGCCATTATCAAGCAAATCATATAATTGTTCCTTTAATTCTTTCAACTCCGGCGGGGCCATACGGTGTGGCAGAATGGAAATGGGTTGAGTGCCTGAGGCCAAATCATTACAGAAATCAATATCCCTGTCGGGTGGCATCCCTGGCAAGTCTACGGGAGATACCTCTGGAAACTCACAAACAACAGGCACATAATCCATAGAAGGAACCTTCGCACTAGAATCACAAACATAAGCCAAATAAGCCAAACACCCCTTCTCGACCATACGCCGAGCCTTCATATAAGAGATAACCCTGCTGGCAGAATGGCCATGAGTCCCTCTCAACTCACTGTCTTGTCGTGACGGTCCAATATAGCGTGATAAGGTGACATCCAATCCATGCCCAATATAACATCAAGATCAACCATATCAAGGAGTAGAAGGTCTACACTAGTCTCAAAACTCCCAATAGTGACCACACACGAATGATATACACGATCTACAACAATAGCATCCCACACATGTGTGGACACATATATAGGGGCACTCAAAGAATCACGAGGTACAACCAAATATGAAGCAAAATAAGATGATACATAGGAGTAAGTAGACCCCGGATCAAATAGAACTGAAGCGTCTCTACTGCAAACTGAAACAGTTCCTGTAATAACAACATCGGATGACTCAGACTCAGGTCCAGCTGAAAAAGCATAACATTGGGGTTGGGCCCACACCACTATGAACCATATCCCTGGGACAGCCTCTAGTTGGCGGTCCTCCACCTCTAACAGCCTGACCTCCACCTCTAACAGTTTGGCCCCTACCTCTGGTTGCCTGACCCCTACCTCTGGCTGGCTCAGCAGGCGGTGCAGCAACGGGTGCTGGAATTATGGCATGAAAACTCTGATGTTGTGGTGGAACACCCAATAATCTCGGACAGGTCCTCCTGATATGCCCATAACCACCACACTCGAAACATCCATTGAATAAGAGGTGCACTGATATGAGTTGATGGTGCACTATAGGTTGGCTGACTAGAAGGAGGCCATAAGGACCACAACTCCCCGAAGCACTGTGGGATGCCAGAAGCGCTGAATGAAACAGCCTAGGAGGATGGCATCTACCAAAGGTACCCCTGCCTCCAAACGAGGCACCGCTAAACCCACCGTAATAACGAGGTATCTTTTTTGACCCCTGACCTCCCTGTCCAAGAACCATCTCGACTTGCCTGGTGACATAGGCAGCCACCTGAAAAGAAATCTCGCTCCCAATCTCCTTAGCCATATGCAATCTCATTGACTGAGCAAGTCCTTCAATAAACCTCCTCACCCTCTCTCTCTCTCGGTAGGAAGCAAACGAAGAGCATTACGGTCCAAATCCACAAAACGGGTCTCATACTGAGTAACAGTCATACTGCCCTGCTGGCTCGAACTGACGGCGGTTCTCCTCTCTCAAGGTAATAGGCAGAAACTTATCTAAGAAAAGATGAGTGAACTGGTCCCAAATAGGAGCAGGCGACCTAGCTGGTCTGGTCAACAAATAAACCCTCCACCATTTCTTGGCGGAACCAGTCATCTAAAAAACAGCAAAGTTGACCCCATTGGTCTCTAATATACCATGTTCCAAAGAACCTCATGACAGCTATCAAGATACTCCTGGGGATCCTCTGAAGTAGCACCACTGAAATGGACTGGAGAGAGCTTGGTAAACCTGTTTAATCTCCACAAAGCCTCAGAAGACATAACTGACCCATCACCGGTCTGTGCCGCAGCAACCCGCTGAACTACCCCGATTGGATGAGTTGCTGGAGTCTGATGCTGGGGAGCCATCTTCTCCGGAGTCTGAGTAGCAGGAGTCTAGGCTCCTCCTCCATCCTGAGATACGGCTGGTGTCACACCTCTTTGTTTCCGGATAGGGGTGGGATAATGGAGTTTTTCCACTTTAAGTGACATTATTCGATTTTGGGATTATTTATTAATTTCAGAGTCGCCACCCAGATTTTTTACGGTGTTCCAGGACACCATTTATTTATTGAAATCCCAAACCGAGGAAGTTTGACTCTGTTTAAATTGTCTGCGAACAAGAAATACGGATAAAGAATTCTGTTAACCAGGGAGAAGGTGTTAGGCACTCCCAAATTCCGTGGTTCTAGCACTGTCGCTTAACTATTAATATTTGGCCTAATTATCTAATTATTTACATATTTTAAACCTATTATGCTTTTTTAAACCTTTTGAACCGCTTTTTAATATTTATGAAATTATTTTAATACATGTCACGATGGCGTGCACTTGTCGTTTTTGGACACATAGTAAACGCGACACATGAAATGCACCCGCAATTTACGACGTGTTATGTTCGAAGTTATGGTCGGGTCGCATAAAATACAAACCTGAATGGAAATTACGTATCATGGCTATGCCACGGAGCCGTACCCATAGTCACGATAATTTATTTATTAATCTTGCCCAAAGCAAGCTACGATGTTCATTAACTATTTTCCTAAAACTAATTGGAGATAATTATAAGGCTAAGAGTTATAGATATGGAGTTGTAATCAACTATTTAAATTATTAGCAAACTACTACGAATTATTTACAAGTTAACAGGTTGATTACTCAAAACAATATTAATTAATCTTTACTAAGTATTGACAATACTAAACATGCCACAGTGTGAAAGAATATAAAAGAAAAAGGATTAAGGCAATTTGAACCATATTTGTGAGCTTTAGGTAAAACATTGAAGCCTATGTTTGAAAACTTTAACAAAATAGAAAGTTATAAAAATTGTTAACTCAAAAGCAACTAAACAAACTCTCACGGACAAATAGGCTAATATTGAAAAACAAAATAATCCAACATTAAAGACTAACACCAGAAATCAGTTCCAAACAAAACCAAAACAACACTAGTTGGCTACTGCTTTTGACAAAACGGGCAGCTGAAAATTTACCTTTCTTCTGTCAAAAATCGATTACAAAATGAGCCAACATAAACCCAAAAATCAGATTTCCTTTCGTTCTAAATTTCGACAAAATGAGCAGCTACTGTTTTGACAAAAATTGTTCATAAATTGTGAATATTTGAAAGGAAAATAAAGTTTCATTGCCATTTTGGACTTCAAAACTAAGTTGTGGCTTCAGCTAATACTTTAGGTCATAGATTAATAGTCCATGAATTAATGGAAAAGTCAAATGGTTATTGAAGCCTTAAGAAGAACCATCCAATTTCTAAGGTGCAGGTCTACTGTAAGCGTTTTTGGGCCTAATGTGAGGCTTCAACAAGATTTCAAAATGTCTACACCAAGAGACTATTCCAAGTATCAACATGTGATCAAACAAATCTGAAATTAAGTACGATCCTATCTCATTAAATTGAAGCGCTCCATAAACAATAATATCTACACAACTTTAAGGAATGTCCAAGTTGATTTTATCACTTTGCCTATACAATTTTTGGGCTCTGACGATTTGTCAAATCCTTTCCACCTTATCAAGTACATTAACTATATTTTTTATGACAAAATTTAGGTTAGAAAATTATTAATATTTAATAACAAATTTTCAAACACATAAGTGAATCCTCATCTCAGATTTCATAGCTTTACATCGCTGAAACAGAATGTATATCAGAAACACAATTCATTCATGATTTCATCCATTTTATAAAGAGATAATACTGGTTCGAGAATGCGTACCTAACCCGAGAAACAGAGCTTGAAATCACTAACAAGAAAACAGAAATGGATATGAAAGAAGACCAGCTTTATGCAGAAAATTTTTGTCATAATCAATGGAATTTTTGGGGTGGTGTTTTGGAGAAGACGATGAGAGGGGAATGGGGATCGACGGTGCTGGGATGGGGATTCCTACGGCTATTGTTATGTGTTGTGAGGAGGAGGAAGAACGGAGGGGAAAAAGACAGGATTTTAGGGGCTGGAACGGCGCATGGGAGGGGGTTCATGCGTGAGGGGGACTGATTGTTCTCCGGTGGGTAAGCGACGGATTTGGTGTAGGAGCCAAGGGTATGGGTATCTGATTGTTCTTGGTGAAGATGGAGATTGAATCCAGAAGAAGGGGCGTCGTTTTCTATTTTTGGTCAGGGAGGGGGTCCATTTCATTTAGGTATGTGGGTGTCCATGAGGAAGAAGTAGGGGAAAGGGGAAAAAGCGGCACAGCTTGATCGAGATTAGGTCTTAGCGATTAGGTCTTTTTTAGGTCTTGTTCTTCGTTTGTTTTAATAGATGAGGGGAAACGGGTCGGGCAGGTGGGTTGTGGGTTCTGGACCGGGTTTGGGCCAAAAAGTGGCGGATTTGGGTAATTGGGCTTCCGAAAATGCTTGGCCCAAATAGCTGCCTTTCCTTTCTCTCTTCAGCAAATAATCAAGCTTAAATACTATCCATTTTAACTCCATATTCGCAAATTAAGCCTATTTTGTAAAATTAAGCTAATTATCATTATTTTCTATTAATTAACTAATTAATTAACTAAAAATGCATGTGAAACTACTGAAGTATTATTTGTTATAATTTCAATGTATTAAGTCTACAATTTGATAAGTAATTATTTCCTAAAAAAGCAAATTAAACCTAAGATGGCATGAAATGAAAAATGTGAAATTTTTTTATGGTTTTTCTATAATTTTAAAGTATTAAACATGCATGAAATGAAACTAAAATAGAGAAAAACTCCTAAAAATCATTAAAAAATTATTTTGGTCTATTTTTAGGAGTTATTTCCATGCGGAGCAAAAATTGGGTGTTCAAAGTTGGTTCCCTGGGACATACGCCAGTCTAGGCCACTCTCCATAATGCCCGCCAAACGGTCCAAAGCATCCTGAAGCACAAGGTGGAAATGAACTCCTATGGGACCTGAGCTGGCCCGGCAGGAATAGCCTAGGTTGGAACCTCCTCGTCAAACTCTACCTAAGGCTCCTCGGCTGAGGCTGCTGCTCTGGCTCTGGGCTGACACCTGCCCCTGCCTCGACCTCGACCTCTGCCCCTCGTAGGAGCTGTTGTTGGAGGCTCTGGCTGCTGCTCAGCTGAAGAAGCAGTACGCGTTCTCTCCATCTGCGAGAGAATAAGAGTACGAGATTTCAATCAGTATTGAGAAAACAAAGTCGCACGACAGAGTTGAATAAAAGGGAAATTATGTTCCTAAACTTTATATCCTCTTGGAGATAAGTACATACATCTCCAACCCGATCCCCCAGACTCTACTAAGCTCGTTCGTGAATTGTGAGACCTAGGTAACCTAGTGTTCTGATACCAACTTGTCACGACCTGGAATTTCTACCGTCGGGACCGTGATGGCGCCTAACACTACACTTGCTAGGCTAGCCAAAGTTAGAGGTTATTTAGCCAATTCTTTACCTTTGGATGATTAACAGTAAACAAGACATAATAAATTGAAATAAATGCAAAATTTCATAAATAACAACTTTAATTACATACTGTTACTACCCAGAATCCGGAGTCACAATTCACGAACATGCTAATATTTTACTACAAGTATTTGTTCGAAAGAAAATAAAACTGTTTGTGAAATAAGGAAAAACAGTAAATATGGGGTATAAAAGGGGACACCAAGGCCTGCAGACGCCAACAGGAGTACTTTGGGTCTCCTAGCTGTGAAGTCTACAACCAACCTCTCAATCAGCCACAACCTGCTCCAAAATCTGCACAGGAAGTGCAGTGCAGTATCAGTACAACCGACCCCATGTACTGGTAAATGCCGAGCCTAACCTCGACGAAGGAGTGGCGAGGCTATAGCGGGACATGCACAATATAATCTACATACGGTGAATAACAGAAGCAGAAAAGAAGACAGAATAAAGTAAAAATAGTAACTTGCAAAAAGTAAATACAGTACCCAACGCATTTCGGTAGTGCTCAGCTATTACCAATCCTTAAGTGTAAATCAAGACTATCGTACAGCTAACACAGTCAAAGAAGATCATAAACATATAAATTGTTGCAGCACGCAACCCGATCCCACTGTACGTATCATAATCCTCCCTTATTTTCTGTTAATAACATAAAAAACAGAATATAAATAAAGGTGTTGCAGCACGCAACCCGATCCCACCATATCACAACAATCACAATCAGTGTCCACCTTTATTTCACCACAATCCACCCTTATTACACATGTTGCGGCGTGCAACCTGATCCTACCGTATAATATCAATTCACCCTTATTTATCCTTAATATATCACCCTTATTCCACTTGTTGCGGCACGCAATCCGATCCCACCATATCATATCAATAACTCAGTAAGTACAAACATTTCACTATTTAACACAAAACCCTTCATAATACTTAAACTTCACAACAAAGCAAACGGGAAGCTTGTACTCAATAAAACTTACACAAGCAATTCTACCCAGCGAGACCAATCCATAATATCACTAAAGCACTAATAAAAATAACTTAAGCAAGTAACAGGAGACAATGAATCTACGGGTAACTAATACTTCAACAAGGAGAAACGATGTCTAACAAGTAGCAATTAGGCATAGAGATACAAATAAAGCATGTAACAGTTAAGATAGGGAAGGAAACAATATAAGAAAAGCGGAAAAGAAAGAGGCAAGACGGATAAATTGGCGGCGCATAAGTACTCGTCACCTCACATATACGCCACTCACATGATTTTCATATAACAATTAAGGCAAAGGTTCCTAATCCCTCAATTCAAAGTTAGGCACAACACTTACCACGCTCTACAAGCCTCTTAATGCTCAATTACCATTTTTCCTCTGGAATTCACCTTCAAACCACTCATATCTAGCCACAATTAACTTAATAACATCAAATATTGCTAAGGAATCAATTACAATGCATAAATTTAAATTTCCTAAACTTTTCCCCAAAAAGTCAAAAATCGACCTCGGGCCCGCTTGGTCAAAACTCGAGGTTCGGACTAAACCTCATTCACCCATTCACCCCCGAGCCCGAATATGAAATTAGTTTCGGAATCCGACCCCAAATTGAGGTCTAAATCTCTAATTTTCAAAAAACCCAAATTCTTCCAAAATCTCTAGTTTTTCTATCATGAAAGAACATAGATAAGGGCTAGGAATTTAATGGGTGATGTTAGAAATGGAAGAAAATGAGTTAAAGAGTACAAACCTATGAATTGGTGTTGAGTTTTCCCTTCAAAATCGCACCTAGGACGAGCTCTATTGGGGAGTTTATGAAAAATGGGTAAAATCCCGATATTGAAATGTTTTAAGGTCTGGGCGCAGGCCTTCTTCGCGTTCACGAAGGGCCTGCCGCATTCGCAATGTGCAGTAGACTGAATAGCCTTCGTGCTTGCGATGGTCTGTTCCCCCTGGCCATCGCGTTCGCGAGCCTTGGCTCGCGTTCGCGTAGAACAACCCACTGATCTGCAGGCCACCTCCAATAACTCTACGCGTTCGCGAAGAGGAGACCCCCCCCCCAGGGTTACTTGTTCGCGATCATGGTCTCGCGTTCGCGTAGACCAACCAACCCCCAAGAAAGCTATCCGAGCCCTCGGGGAACCAAACCAAACATGCACACAAGTTCTAGAACATCATACGAGCTTGCTCGCACGATCAAATTGCCAAAATAACACCTAGAACTACGAAGTGAACACCAAATCGAATGAAATTTTTAAGAAAGCTTTAAAACTTCTATTTCATAACCGGACGTCCAAATCACGTCAAACTAACTCCGTTTCTTACTAAACTTCACAGACAAGTCATAAATATTATATTTAACCTGTACCGGACTCCGAAACTAAAATACGGCCCCGGTATCAACAATGCCAAACATCAATCAATTCTTAAAAGCCATTAAATTTTCAGATTTTTAATTTTCAACAAAATTCATATCTCGAGCTAGGGACCTCAAAATTCGATTTCGGGCATATGCCCAGTCTCATATTTCACCCACCGTGACCGTCAAAATATGCGTTTGGGTCCGTTTACTCTAAACGTTGACCGAAGTCAACTAAATTAATTTTTAAGGAAAAAATTCTTGTTTTTATCAGTTTTTAACACATGCGCCTTCCGGGTCAATACCGGACTGTGCACAAAAATCGAAGAAGGCTAGAATGAGATATTTAAGGATTCAGAACACATAATTTAGTTCTAAAATATGAGATGACTTATCGGGTCATCACAAAAATAATTAATAAATTCATTCCGAATATATAATATTGTCTTCTCCTATCTTATTAATTATTATTTCAAGTTCGTAATTTTACCAATTTGACTCTAAATATGTATAATATAGTTTATTTTTTCTATTGTCTAAATATTTTTATCACCAATCCTCTCCCATATAAAAATAAATTTATGTACCCTACGGGATGTTTTAGTTCAAAATATTATACTGGAATTATAATGCAAAAAGTATAATGCAAAAATTAAATAAGAAATAATTTTTTATTAGATATACTTTCAATTTATAAATATTTGGTTCATTGGATAAAAAATAGAATATACGGAGTATAATATAAAAATATATTTGACTTTTCCATTTTAAAAACTTGGATAAAATGTTGTTTTTAACTTTAAACTTGGTTTTATTAAAGGAATTTGGAATAAGCCCTTTGGAGAAGGATATTTTGTTCATTAATTATTTTATCCTGGGATAGCTAATCTCGAAATTGTTATTCCACATGAATTTAGAATTAAAATTGTAGCTAATTAAGATTGTGGTTTAACCATTCTTACAATTTCTTATACCGGAAAAATTCAACCAAACATGAAATTGATTAATCTCACAGTATACCTTAACTTGTTATCCTTCAATTTTGTCTAATGTAAAATTTATTTTTAACTTTTTAAATTTTTATTATTTTTTGTAATTATTGAGTGTAATTTTGAAAATATTACACATAAAATTGATGAAGAAAAATTACTTAATTATTTGTTCTAATAGTTAGGTGTAATTTTTAAATATTATACCAAAAAAAATGAATAGAATATATTATTTTAATATGAAGGGACTTCAAATACTATATGAAAGTGTATTATCTTTTATCTGTTTTTATTTGTACTACTATTAAATGCTAGAAAACCCCTATAAATTAAAACTTAAAATATTTATACTTGACTTTAAAGTGTCGGCACGAAAATTTTGATCCAATACAAATTTTAATGATGTTATGGAATCGGATTTTATTGTCTTTTCTTGAGTTCACGAAAATATAACCTTTTCTTTTTTTTCTTTTCTGATATTATTGTCTCTCTTGTCGAGATGAGAGTCTCAGGGAAACAGCCTCTCTACCCTTTTCGTGGGTAAGGGTAAGGTCTGCGTACACTCTACCCTCCCCAAACCCTATTAATAAGATTTTACTGGGTATGTTATTGTTGTTGTTATGTAATCGAATTATTTTACTTTGTTGGTGAACCTTTTACATGTTTCCCTTTTTCTTATAGTATTCTTACTAAATCTTAAATATTGGGACTTTATCTATAGTTCAAATAAGGACTGATTTAGTAAATAAAATTTTAGTAATTTTAAATTTCTAAATATTAGAAAAATAACTTAAATTACAAATTGGTCCAATAAAAAATCTATTTTCAAATAATAAAAAAGGCAAACAATATTTTGCTAAAGGTGTCGTGCTTTTAATATAGTAGTAGTCTCTATGTACATGCTTCGCACGAATCTTCGGTCAATTATTTATGTAGAGGAACAAAAAATTTAACTTAAGGAAAAATATATACAAGAAATAATTTTTTTGAAGATATGGTCTTTTTTTAATAATTTTGAAGAATCTTCAATTATTTATTTTTTAAAATAAGTTTTATTTTCTATTTTTGTTTTTAAAATTTTAACAAATTTTTAACCAAAAGAAGCAATTTTTGAAGATATGGTCTTATAAACAATTCGCCTCAATTTTTACAATAAAAATTAAGTAATTATATACATATATTATATTCTCTACAGTTTTACTAGAGTAATTGTCACGATCCAAAATCCTAACCCAGGTCGTGATGGCGCCCAACAGTGGGGTCGGGCAAGCCAACACTCAATTTACTAAGGGGTTTTTCTTATTTGATTAAATATTTCAACATATACCAAGTTTTTAAAGCTTAAAACATAAATCGAAAAGGATAATTAGCTAGTTTTAATCAAAAGCGGTCATAAAGAGACGTGAGCCAATATATATATATATAGACCCATAATCCATAATAACTACCACGTGTGTGCCAGGAACTAGTGTCACAAGTCCTACGGCCATACTAACAGAATATACAAAAGATATAATATACAGTCCCACTGTCTGAAATAAATAGACGGGAAATAAGCAAAAGAAACTCCATGGTGCTGCCGAACATCGCCAGGAGAAGCAGCTCACCGTGAAGTCAGGCCCGACTATAATCAGAATCAAGCTCTGGTCTGGCAACCAGATGCGCCAGCCTCAGAACCTGTACAATTAAGTACAGAAGCGTAGCATGAGTACATAAATAAATATGTACCCAGTGAGTATCCCGTTTGATCTCGAAGAAGTACTGACGAGAGGTCGACTTGACACTCACTAAGGTCCAACAATATAATTTAACAGAATATGATGAAAAGGGTAGGCATGTAAAGCTAGTGAAATAGAAAATATATATGGCACTGAAATCTAAGTAAATACTGTAAGTAAACAAACAATTACTACTTCATCTTCCCCCAAATATCTCTCAAATCAATACCCATGAATTCAGCAACAATTTATCGTGTGCATACGGGATAAAGACAACCGGCCTGAGCCATAAAAATAATCATATTTATGACCTATCGAGGGTCGAACGGCCCGAACCATAAGTGCATCTTACCATAAAATAATCATATTTATGCACTGCCGAGGGTCGAACGACCCGAATCATAAGTGCATCTTTGCCATAAAATAATCATATCTATGCACTGTCGAGGATCGAACGGCCCGAACCATAAGTGAATCTTTCAATCCACCGTGTCGTACGACCCGCTCTCATGAGAGTGGGGGAAATCACACTCGGCTAGCGGAATGTAAATTGCCAAGCGGTAACATGCACACACAATATTCTTTTAAAATTACTTTGCATAATCAACTCCTTACGATTATCAAATTCCATAAATCTCAGGGAAACAATGCTACATATCACATGAATTCATAACATATAATTCATTACGAGAACACAAGGCATGATGTGGGCCTAACTACCCCGGCATAATAACAATAGTCGCTACGTACAGACTCTCGTCACTTTGTACGTATGTAGCCCCCACAAACATCACACATAGAAATTAAATCACCTATGGGGAAAATTACCTCTTACGAGGTTATAAAGGAGACTCACCTCATGTCGAATTTACTTCCCGGACCAAGAACGCGCCAAAAACTCCAAACTCGTCACCCAAGGACTTGAAACTAGCCAATGTTATACAAATATATCAAAATATACTCAAAGCATGGAATTCTCCTACTTATTTGGTCAAATCATCATTCTTGAAGAAATCCCAAAATCCACCCCCGGGCCCGCACGCTCGGATTCCGAAAATTCTCGAAGGAAACTCTCACCCATAACCTAGAGATCGTTAATATATGATTTTTGTATGATTTTATAGCCAATTCACGGGTAATTCTCTAAATTCTCGAAAGCCCTAGGTTACTACCCAAATTCTTAATTTTCACTAATTAGGTAGTTAAATTCAACTAGGAATCATGCATTAACTAACTTTAGGATAGAATTTACTTACCTTTCGGTAGCTAGGTGGATTGGCTCTTTCCCAAGCTCTCTAGGTCGACAATGGTGGAAGAAAAATGGAGAAAATGAACATTTCCCGTGCTTTAAAAGTACACACTGCCTACAGTGGTTCCGCACATGCGGTCTCGCACCTGCGAGCAATAGCCCGCACCTGTGGAAAACGGGACAAGGGTCTGGGCTCGCACTTACGGGCAGTAGTCCGCACCTTCGGCTCCGCACCTGTGGGGAAAGGCTCGCACCTGCGAGAACTGGGCAGCCCACCTGGGGATCGCACCTGCGAGGCTGGGACCGCAGGAGCGGTCTCGCACCTGCGACTAGGCAATCGCACCTGCGGTCACACCAGATCAGGTGCACCAGCAACTGCTTCAGCTGGTTTTTGTCCTCGTTTGGTGCTCGAGAGGCACCTGGGCCCACCTGAGCCCCCGTCCAAATATACCAACAAATCCCAAATCATAATACCGACTCGCTCGAGCCTTCGGAACACCCACAACAACGCTAAAACTCAAAATCACACCTCAAAACCCCTAGAATCAAACTTAGGAACTTTAAGTTTCTTGAATTCGCTAACAATGCGCCGAACCGGCCTATGCTACTCGGAATGACACCAAATTTTGCAGGCAAGTCTTAAATGACATAACGGAACTATTCCCGATCTTGGAATTCCGTTCGGACCTTGATAACACAAAAACATGCCCCAAACCACAATATGAACTTAAGGAAACACTCCCGGGTCATCCAAAACCCATTCCGAACATACGCCCAAGTCCGAAATCATCATACGAAGCTACCGAAACCGTCAAAACTCGATTCCGAGGTCATATACTCAAAATGTTGACCGAAGTCAAACTTAGACTTAAAGGCCAACCTGAAGGAACCAAGTGTTCCAATATCGTTCTAAACACTTCCGAATCTCGAACCACCCGTCCCCGCAAGTCATAAATCACAATAAGCCGCTACGGAAAGTTTCATTTAGGGGTACGGGGTCCGATAACGCAAAACGGCTGGTCGGGTCGTTACATTCTCCACCTCTTAAACAAACATTCATCCTCGAACGGGTCTAGAATAATACCTGAAGTGCTGAATAAGTACGGATATCTGCTCCGCATGTCCTCCTCGGACTCCCAGGTCGCTTCCTCGACTGGTTTGCCCCTCCACTGGACCTTCACCGTAGAAACTCTCTTGGACCTCAACTGGCGATCCTGTCTATCAATAATAGCAACAGGCTCCTCCTCGTAGCCCAACCTCTCATCCAACTTAATAGTGCTGAAATCAACCACGTGAGAGAAGTCGGCGTGGTACCACCGTAGCATGGATACATGAAATACCGGATTCCTGATAAAATGGGAGGTAAAGCTAGCTCATAAGCAACCTCCCCAACACGCCTCAAAACCTCGAAGGGACCTATAAACCTCGGGATCAACTTGCCCTTCTTCCCGAACCTCATAATACCCTTCATCGGCGAGACCTTCAACAGAACCTTGTCTCCCTCCATAAATGATACATCACGCGCCCTCTTATCCGCGTAACTCTTTTGTCTGGACTATGTTGTGCGAATCCTCTCCTGAATCAACTTCACCCTCTCCAAAGCATCCCTCGCCAGGTCAGTGACATATAACTTAGCCTCGCCAGGCTGAAACCACTGATAGGAGAACGGCATCGCTGACCATACAAAGCCTCAAATGGAGCCATCTCGATACTGGACTGATAACGATTATTGTAAGTAAACTCGGTCAAAGGCAAGAACTGGTCCCACTGACCTCCGAAGTCAATCACACATGCCCTGAGCATGTCCTCCAATATCTGAAATGTATGCTCCGACTGGCCATCAATCTGAGGTTTATCTGGGTACCCATCTCACTATGCAATGCTCTCCAGAAGTGAGAGGTCACTGAGGACCTCGATCTGATATAATGGACACCGGCACACCATGCAAACAGACTATTTCCTGAATGTAGATCTGGGCTAACCTATCAGAAGTATATGTAGTAGCTACAGGAATGAAATGTGCCGATTTGGTCAATCTATCCACAATGACCCAAATCGCGTCAATCTTCCGCAAAGTCTGAGGCAACCCAACCACGAAGTCCATAGTGATGTGCTCCCATTTCCACTCAGGAATGGGCATCTGCTGAAGTAGGCCTTCTGGCCTCTGGTGCTCTTACTTCACCTGTTGACAATTAAGACACCTAGTCACATACTCCACAATGTCCCTCTTCATCCGCCTCCACCAGTAATGCTGCTTCAAATCACGATACATCTTCGTAGCACCAGGATAAACAGAATACCGAGAACTGTGTGTCTACTCTAGAATCCTCCCTCTCAGGCCATCGACATTAGGAACACATAAACGGACCTGAAGTCTCAGAACCCCATCCTCGCCAATAGTAACCTCCTTGGCACCACCCTGAACCACTCTCGTAGCTCTGCCAAGTACGGATCATCAAACTGCCGAGCCTTAATCTCTCCCAATAATGAAGATTGAGCAATCACGTGTGCTAAAACTCGGTGAGGCTCAGAAAGGTATAACCTCACCAGGCGATTATCCAAGGACTGAATGTCCAAGTCTAGAGGTCTCTCGTCTGCTGCAATGTAAGCCAAACTACCCATACTCTCTGCCTTCCTGCTCAAGGCATCTACTACCACATTTTCCTTGCCCGGATGATAAAGAATGGTGATATCATAATCCTTCAACAACTCAAGCCATCTGCATGCCTCAGATTAAGATCTCTCTGCTTGAACAAGTGCTGCAAGCTTTGGTGGTCTGTATAAACCTCACAGGACACCCCATGCAAGTAGTGCCTTCAAATCTTAAGAGCATGCACAATCGCCGCCAACTCTAAATCGTGCACAGGGTAATTCTTCTCATGAACCTTCAGCTGGCGCGAAACATAAGCAATAACTCTTCTTTCCTGCATCAACACACACCCCAAGCCAATGCGTGAAGCGTCGCAATACACTGTATACATCCTCAAACCGGAAGGCAATACCAGAACTGGTGCTGAGGTCAATGCTGCTTTGAGCTTCTGAAAGCTCGCCTCACATTCGTCGGACCATCGAAACGGGGCATTCTTCTGAGTAAATCTAGTCAATGGAGCTGAAATAGAAGAGAACCCCTCCACAAATCGGCGATAATAGCCTGCTAGGACCAAAAAGCTCCTGATCTCTGAAGCTGAAGTAGGACGCGACCAACTCTGAACTGCCTCAATCTTCTAAGGATCAACCTTGATACCTCTCCGGATACCACATGCCCCAAGAATGCTACGGAATCCAACCAGAACTCACACTTGGAGAACTTATCATATAGCTTCTGTTCCCGCAAAGTCTGGAGCACAACTCTCAAACGCTGCTCGTGCTCCCCCAGGCTACGTGAGTAAATCAAGATTTCATCAATAAAGACAATGAAAGAGGAATCAATATATGGTCTGAACACCCTATTCATCAAGTCCATGAATGCTGATGGGGCATTAGTCAAGCCAAAGGACATCACCAGGAACTCATAGTGGCCATATCTCGTACGGAAAGCAGTCTTCGGAACGTCCGAGGCCTGAATCTTCAACTGATGGTATCCCGATCTGAAATCAATCTTAGAAAACACCCGAGAACCCTGCAACTGTCAAACAAATCATCGATGCGCGGCAAAGGATACTTGTTCTTAATGGTGACCTTGTTCAACTGGCGGTAATCAATACACATCTACATGGACCCATCCTTCTTCTTCACGAATAGAACTGGGCACCCCACGACGATACACTCGGTCTAATGAACCTCTTAGCCAACAACTCCTCAAGCTGCTCCTTCAGATCCTTCAACTCTTTCAGAGCCATACGGTACGGAGGAATAGATATAGGCTTGGTTTCTGGAGCTAAATCAATGCATAAATCAATATCTCGATCCGGAGGCATGCCTCGGAGGTCTGAAGGAAATACGTCAGCAAACTCTCAAACCACTGGCACTGAATCAATCGTCGGAGACTCGGCGGTGGTGTCCTGCACATAATCAAGATAAGTCAGACAACCCTTCTCGACCATATGTTGAGTCTTCAGGAATGAAATAACTCGGCTAGCTGCACTAACTGAGGAACCTCTCCACTCCAGCCTAGACGACTCGAGCATGGCTAAAGTAACTGTTTTGGCATGGCAATCTAGCACGACATGATAAGTAGATAGCCAATCCATGCCTAGAATAACCTCAAAATCGACCATGTCGAGTAATAAAAGGTCCACTCTGGTCTCGAACGCACGGAATGTGATCGTACAAGACCGATAGATCGAGTCTACCACCACAGAATCGCCCACAGGAGTGGACACATAAATAGGAGAACCCAAGGACTCACGAGGAGCATCCAGAAAATGAGCAAATAATGCTGAAACATATGAATAGGTGGATCCTAGATCAAATAATGGAAGCCTTCCTACCACACACTGAGATAATACATGTGATCACGGCGTCTGAGGCCACTGCATCTGATCTGGCCGGAATGGAATAGAATCTAGCTGGAGCACCGGAAGACTGAGCTCCACCAGAGTGAGCAGGAGCTGCCTGACCTCCCCCTGACTGGCCTCCACCTCTAGGATGACCCCTGCCGACCTGTCCTCCACCTCTAGGTAGCCGGACTGCTGGTGCTGGACCCATTGTCTGATAACCCTGTTGCACGACCTTGCCTTGAAACCTGGGACAATACCTCCTCATATGACCTGACTCCCTACACTCGTAACAACCTCCAGGTACCATAGTCTGCTGCCCCGAAGAAGAAATCTGAATGGCCGGAGAGCGATGTGAGTCCTCTACATAGCACTGAAGTAGGGGTTGGAGGATCTCGGATGGCTGGGATAACCACTAGGTGAACTATGAATGGATGGAGGACGGTAGGAACGCTCTGGCATGGTGCTGAAATGAGGCCTCGTTGGAACACCTCGGGGAGGTGGTGGATGTGCTGAATATGAAGGCCTACTAGGCTGACTACTGCCAAACTGATCTCTGCCCCTAACTGGGGCACCCTGAAATCTCCGAAGAACCTAGCCCTCTTGTCATGCTGCCCCTGCTCTCTGCTCCTCGACCGATACCCCTCGATCCTGCGAGAAATCTCTACCACGAACTGATAAGGAGTACCCATCTCCACCTCTCAGGCCATGATGTCCCTAATACCTGGATGCAACCGAGCCACAAATTTCTGCATCAGTAGGTAGTATCATGAGCGCATGGCGAGACAACTCTGAAAATCTGGCCTCATAATCTGTCACTGACATATGTCCCTGCTCTAGCCTCTCAAACTGATATCGCAGTTCTTCCCTCTCAGAGGGTGGGATATATCTATCTAGAAACATATGCGTGAACTACTCCCAAGTGACAAGAGGGGAATCTGCTGGCCTGCTGAGAATATAAGACTGCTACCACCTACGAGCTCTGCCCTCCAACTGGAAGGTGGTGAAATCCACTCCATGGGACTCTAGTATCCTCATGTTGTGCAGTATGTCCCTGCACCGGTCAATGACATCCTGGGCATCCTCGCCTCGCTCACTCCCGAATACTGGAGGGTGCAATCGAGTCCATCTGTCCAATAACTTCTGCGGATTGCCGTCCACAGCTGGTCTGGGATCAGGTGTTGCTGCTATAGGCTGGACCCCACCCACGGGCAGTGTACCCGGGGTATGATGTAATGATGTTGTCTGGCCTGTAGCCTGGGCAGTAGGGGTCTGGACTCCCCCTCCCGCCTGAGAAGCGGCAGGAGCTGCTGGAAATAAACCAGCCTGGGACATAGTGTCCATAAATTTCATCATACGGCCCATGACCTCCTGGAAGCCTGGCGCCGTCATGAAGTCTACTGGAGCAGGATCTGCTGGGGGCACCTCGTCCTGCTCCTCTATGATAGGATCCTCTGGTGGTGGTGTAACTGGAATAGTTCTAGGACGCCCGTGTCCCCTACCTCGGGCCGGTGCCCTCCCCCGGCCTCTTCCACGGCCTCGGACAACGGGGGTAGCGACCTCTCCCGGGTCTGGAACAACAGATGCACGCGACCTCACCATCTGTGAGAGAATAGAAGAATGAGATTTAGTAAGCCATCGATTGCACGATAGAATAAGAATAAAGAGAGGTTTCCGAACACCCTATAGCCTCCTGTAGATAAGTACAGACGTTTCTGTACCGATCTGCAAGACTCTACTGGGTTTTCCCGTGACTCGTGAGACTTACGTGAACCTAGTGCTCTGATACCATGTTGTCACGATCCAAATTCCTAACCCAGGTCGTGATGGCTCCCAATAGCGGGGTCAGGCAAGCCAACACTCAATTTACTAATGGTTCTTTCTTATCTGATTAAATATTTCAACATATACCAAGTTTTTAAAGCTTAAAACATAAATCGAAAAGGATAATTAGCTAGTTTTAATCAAAAGCGGTCATAAGGAGGCGTGAGCCAATATATATATACATACCCATAATCCATAATAACTACCACGTGTGTGCCAGGAACTAGTGTCACAAGTCCTACGGGCATACTAACAGAATATACAAAAGATATAATATACAGCCCCACTGTCTGAAAGAAATAGACGGGAAATAAGCAAAAGAAACTCCATGGTGCTGCCGAACATCGCCAGGAGAAGCAGCTCACCGTGAAGTCAAGTCCGACTATAATCAGAATCAAGCTCCGGTCTGAAAACCAGCTGCGCCAGCCTCAGAACCTGTACAATTAAGTACAGAAGCGTATCGTGAGTACATAAATAAATATGTACCCAGTGAGTATCCCATCTAATCTCGAAGAAGTAGTGACGAGAGGTCGACTTGACACTCACTAAGGTCCAACAATATAATTTAACAGAATATGATGAAAACGGTAGGCATGTAAAGGTAGTGAAACAGCAAATATATATGGCACTGAAATCCAAGTAAATACTATAAGTAAACAAACAATTACTACTTCATCTTCCCCCAAATATCTGTCAAATCAATATCCATGAATTCAATAAAAATTTATCATGTGCATACGGGATAAGGACAACTGGCCTGAGCCATAAAAATAATCATATTTGTGCACTGCCGAGGGTCGAACGACCCGAACCATAAGTGCATCTTACCATAAAATAATCATATTTGTGCACTGCCGAGGGTCGAACGACCCGAACCATAAGTGCATCTTACCATAAAATAATCATATTTATGCACTGCCGAGGGTCGAAAGGCCCGAACCATAAGTGCATCTTTTCCATTAAATAATCATATCTATGCACTGCCGAGTATCGAACGGCCCGAACCATAAGTGCATCTTTCAATCCGCCGTGGCGTACGGCCCACTTCCATGAGAGTGGGGGAAATCACACTCCGCGAGCGGAATGTAAATTGCAAAGCGGTCACATGCACACAAAATATTCTTTTAAAATTACTTTCCATAATCAACTCTTTCAGATTATCAAATTCCATAAATCTCAGGGAAACAATGCTACATATCACATGAATTCATAACATATAATTCATTACGAGGAAGAACACAAGGCATGATGTGGACCTAACTACACGGACATAATAATAATAGTCGCTACGTACGGACTCTCGTCACTTTGTACGTACGTAGCCCCCACAAACATCACCCATAGCATTTAAATCACATATGGGGACAATTCCCTCTTACGAGGTTAGAAAGGAAACTCATCTCGTGTCGAATCTACTTTCCGGACCAAGAACGCGCCCGAAACTCCAAACTCGTCACCCAAGGACTCGAAACTGGCCAATGTTATACAAATATATCAAATTATACTCAAAGCATGGAATTCTCCTACTTATTTGGTCAATTCATCATTCTTGAAGAAATCCCAAAATCCACCCCTGGGCCCGCACGCTCGGATTCCGAAAATTCTCGAAGGAAATTCTCACCCATAACCTAGAGATCATTAATATATGATTTTTGTATGATTTCATAGCCAATTCACGGGTAATTCTCTAAATTCTCGAGAGCCCTGGGTTACTACCCAAATCCTTAATTTTTCACTAATTAGGTAGTTAAATTCAACTAGGAATCATGCATTAACTAACTTTAGGGTAAAATTGACTTACCTTTCAGTAGCTAGATGGATTGGCCCTTTCCCAAGCTCTCTAGGTCGACAATGGTGGAAGAAAAATGGAGTAAATGAAAATTTCCCGTGCTTTACAAGAACACACTTCCTACAGTGACTCCGCACCTGGGGCTCAAGGACCGCACCTGCGGTCTCGCACCTGTGAGCAATAGCCCGCACCTGCGGAAAATGGGACAAGGGTCTGGGCTCGCACCTGCGGGGAGTAGTCCGCACCTGCGGGGAAAGGCCCGCACCTGCGAGAATTGGGCATCCCACTTAGGGGTCACACCTGCGAGGCCGGGACCGCATGAGCGATCTTGTACCTGCGACTCGGCAACCACACCTGCGGTCACACCAGATCAGGTGCACCAGCAACTGCTTCAGCTGGTTTTTGGCATCGTTTGGTGCCCGAGAGGAACCTGGGCCTACCCGAGCCTTCGTCCAAATATACCAACAAATCCCAAATCATAATACGGACTCGCTCGAGCCTTCGGAACACCCACAACAATGCTAAAATTCAAAATCACACCTCAAAACCCCTAGAATCAAACTTAGGAGCTTTAAGTTTCTTGAATTCGTTAACAATGCGCCGAACCGACCTATGCTACTCGGAATGACACCAAATTTTGCAGGCAAGTCATAAATGACATAACAGAATTATTCCCAGTCTCGGAATTCCGTTCGGACCTCGATAACACAAAAACACGCCCCAAACCACAATATGAACTTAAGGAAACTCTTATTTCGATATTGGGTGCCGAAACACTCCCGGGTCATCCAAAACTCATTTCGAACATACGCGGAAGTCCGAAATCATCATACGAAGCTACCGGAACCGTCCAAACTCGATTTCGAGGTCGTATACTCAAAATATTGACCGAAGTCAAACTTGGCATTAAAGGCCAACCTGAAGGAACCAAGTGTTCCAATATCTTTCTAAACACTTCCGAATCTCGAACCACCCGTCCCCGCAAGTCATAAATCACAATAAGCCGCTATGAGAAGTTTCATTTAGGGGAATGGGTTCCGATAACGCAAAACGACAGATCAGGTCGTTACAGTAATTTAAATACAAGAAGATTAAGATAAACTCAATCATAATAAATAACATCACATTATCAACAAATTCAAAGGTATTAGCAGACAAAAGAAAAACAAAATTGGAAAAACAATACTCTATGTATAAAAATCTATCAATATTTTTTCACTGATTCAAAGGAACGAAAAATTAAACACAAAACTTACACTTCATATACAAATTAAAAATCATTACTTTTGTCATGTTAATATGTCTATGTGTTGTCTTATGACAAATAATTATTTCTTTTAGAACTCTCAGGTAAAACTTACACAAAGCAACATACAATTCGTAGCCATACATGTTTATGTCTGCATTATATATATATATATATATATATATATATATATATATATATATATATATATATATATATATATATATATTGAGTAATTATAAAAATTGAGTAATTATATATACGTAGTATAATCTCTGCAGTTTTCCTAAAGAAATTTAAACACATTAAGATTAAGATAAACTCAATCGTAATAAATAACATCACATTATCAACAAAATTCAAAAACATTAGCAGATAAAAGGAACAAAAAATTAAAAAAACAATACTCTATGTATAAAAACCTATCAATATTTTTGCATCGATTCAAATGAATGAAAAATTAAACACAAAACTTACACTTCATATACAAATTATAAAGCAATACTTTTGTCATGTTAATTTGTCTGTGTTGTCTACATATAATTATCTCTTTTAGAACTCCGCAGGTAAAACTTACACAAAGCAACATACAATCCGTAGCCATACATGTTTATGTTTGCATTAGTCACGATGGCAGCTAACCCGATCCGCTAGGTAAGCCAACTAATAACTATCCAATTTTAACAATATTAACAAAGACAATTAAACAAAAGGAATTAACTGAATCTTTCATACATTTTCCAAAGACTAGTAGTGCAAATCATGAGCTTCTAAGAATAGAGTTTATAAAGCTGAAAAGAAGCAAATACATCATCCGTTTGAAAAGTATATAAACAAAGTTTTATAGATCTAAGGCTACCATGAACAAGAGGCAGCTACAACAGGAACGCATGTACATCTTCAATTCCATCTCCCATCGAACACAACAACATCAACAACCAACATCTGCACGCAAGGTGCAGAAGTGTAGTATGAGTATAACCGACTCCATATGCTCAGTAAGTAAAAAACCTAACCTTAGGTTGAAGGTAGTGACGAGTTGTAACATAGGTTGGGTCCAATCCAACAACCAATAGCAATTCATAACAATGCAAGGCAAGTAAATAAAGAAGTATCTCAGAAATAATATGCTCAGCTCGTTCACAGTTCCAGAAAAGTAGGCATGCTTTTCAAGTATCTTAGTGAAAATCCAAATCTTTTGCCGAAATTGCCAAAAATATGAGTAAGTTTGACGATTGTGGTTTTCCCAAAAAAATCCTTTCAACAATAATTAAGATGTTTCATTTTCAGATAGCATGAGGAATGTACATCTCTATGCTTATATGTCAAGATACAGGTAAAATCATTAATGTCACAAATATCGGGTAGTAGAAGAAAATGCATCTCTATGCATGTAACTCAAGTACGCGTGTCAAATGCAGTCATCTCAGTGATGAATTCATGTACTCATACTCTAGAGCACTCAATCTCACTGTCTCATTCTTCCCACTCATAACGCTCAATCACTCGACACACTCAGTCACTCAATACTGATGAAGGCAGATATATCCCATACATAATAACTGCTAGCAACTGTGCTCACTGGGGGTGTACAGACTCCAGAGGGGCTCATACAGCCCAAGCGCTATAATTCGCACGGACAACTCACATGTTGTACGGACAACTCACGTGCTATAATATCAATATCTGGATCCGCATGGACAACTCACATGATGCACGGACAACTCACATGCTACAGTATTAATATCTGGATCCGCACGGACAACTCACGTGCTATAGTGACAATATCCTCACAAACAGGCCCCCAACCTCATTCAGTCATCAATCTCTCTAGTCTCTCTCTCACGGGCTCACAATGCCATGAAACTAGCCCAAAAATGATGATATGATGTATAATAAATAACAACAAAGAATGAGATATGATATGTAATGCATGAATATGACTGAGTACGAAATTTTTCAATGAAATCAATAAGTCAATAGCAAGAAACGACCACTATGGGTCCCAACAGTACCAGCATATAGCCTAAACATGATATCTAGCATGATTGACAGCTCAATTACTTTATCACATGATGAAAACAGGGATATCAACAAAGTAGGACCATTATAGAGTGCGATGGAAATAACAGAGTCCCAATTCATATGGTGCACGCCCACATGCCCGTCACCTAGCATGTGCGCCACCTCAATACTAATCACATAACACATATTTCGGGGTTTCATACCCTTAGCACTAAGTTTAGAAGAGTTACTTACCTCGAACAAGCCAATACCAAGAACGAGCAAGCCAAGTGATGCTACAAAGATGCCATCACGCACGTAGCGACTTTCGAACGGCTCAAAACTAGCCAAAAGCAACTCAAATACATCAAATAAAGCCCAAGGAAATAATTCCAAATTACAAAGATCAAATCCTTAATCAAAATCCAAAACCGGCCAAAAATCGCACCCAGGTCCGCGCATCGGAACCCGACAAAACTCACAAAAATCCGACAATCCATTCAATTACGAGTTCAACCATACTTGTTTCACTCAATTCCGACTCAAACCGATGTTCAAAACTCAAATTTTCATATTATGAAACTTTAGGCCAAAACTCCCAATTTTCTCTTTAAAATTCACAATCCAATTACCAAAAATGAAGATAGATTCGTTAAATATAACCAAAACCAAGTAGAGAATACTTACCTCAATTCATATGGTGAATATTGCTTCAAGGATCGCCTTAATTCGAGCTTCATAGCTCCAAAAATGAAGATAAAACCAAGACCCTCAATTTATAGCTTCTTCCAGCATTTTCGCATTTGCGAATAAGTGGACGCATCTGCGACCTTCACTTTTGCAAAAAAAAGGCTCGCATTTGTGAGACAGCCTCGACCCTCCAGTGGTTGCTTGCGATGCTCAGAACCACATTTGCGGTCGTGCTTCTGTGAAAATCCCTCCGCATTTGTAGACTCCCACCCAACAGTGCATTCTCACATCTGCGCACCTGGGCTCGTTTCTGCGGCCATCGCACCTGTGCAATACCGTTCACAGCTGCGGAACACCAGAACCACCAGCTTAGCAAAAATCTAAAAGTGTGATGAAATGATCTGAACCTTGTCCGAAACTCACCCGAGCCACTCGGGACCCCGTCTGAAAATACCAACAAGTCCAATAACATAACACGTACATACTCGAGGCCTAAAATCACACATAATAACATCAAAACGATGATTCTCACCTCAAATCAAAATCTATGAACATTGAACTTCCAATTTCCACAACTCGCGCCGAAACATATCAAATTAGCCCGGAAAGAACCCAAATTTTGCACAAAAGTCCCAAATGACATAACAAAACTATTCCAATTCCCGAAACCACAATCCAAATCTGATATCCTCAAAGGCAACTTCAGGTCAAACTTACGAAGTTTCCAACCCTTCAAATTTCTAATTTTTGCCAATTTGTGTTGAAACCTTCTAGGAACCTCCAAATGAAAATTCGGGCATACGCCCGATTCCATAATCACTATACGGACCTGCCGGAACCATCAAAACTCCGTTCCGGGTTCAAATTCATAACAAGTCAAACTTGGTCAACTCTCCCAATTTAAAGCTTCAACAATGAAATGCATTCTTCCAATTCGATTCTGAAAAATCAAAATCGACAATTCACATAGGTCATATATATATATATATATATATATATATATATGTGTGTGTGTGTGTGTGTGTGTGTGTGTGTGTGTGTGTGTGTGTATGTGTATGGGAGATATTGCCAATATATAGTCAAATATTCACGTAAGTTTGAAGTTACATATAGTCAATCGAAAAAATAAAATGAGTAATTTAGAACAAAACCTAACCCAACATTCATTCAACAGAGAAGGAAGTACTTGGAAGTAAAATTATTATCAAAGGTGCTTATTTAAACAACTCCTTGTTCTTGGCATTGATAAGTAGGGATTTTGACTGCTTATTTGCTCTCTTTTACTTATGTTTTAGCTCAAAAATGCTTAAAGGTATTCCCAAGAACTAATGAAATGTGCTTTCTTGCATGAATATTGAGAAACTAGCCAAAGTAACGAAAATCAACTCAAGAAGGAGTAAAATTGGACAAGGATCAAAACAAGGCGAAATAGACCAAAGTACGGACCACATAATACTGTGTCCGGCCGCAGACTATGAAGATCCACTGTCAAAATTTCTTCACAAAGTGCGGACAGCACAATTATTGTGCGGCCACAGAAGACAAGGTTCAAAGAGATGGTGTTTTGGGGGCTTAAAGAAGTGTGGACCTCACTATTATTGTGCGACCGCAAAATGCAAAAGTGCGGCCGCCCTCATAAATGTGCGGTCCGCAGAAATGATCCAGGTCCAAGTCAATTCTAAGAGTGTGGCCTCACTCAGAAATGTGCGGTCTGCACAATCAGAAGAAGTGCGGCCGCAGAAGGCCACCCTGTCAAGTCAGTTTCAAAGTGCGGACCACACATAGAATTATGCGGCCGCACAACCTCTGCAGGGGCAATTTTGTCCGATAATTTTAGCTGGGTATAAATAGATATTTTTATCATTTTTAGGTTAATATGGAACACCCGAGAATAGACCACCATTTTTCTTTTACTATTTTGGGTAACTTTGTAATAAATTATCATTTTAACATTAGATTTTATTCTGTTAATCATCTATTATGAGTTTAATCTTAGTTTTTTCTTTAATTTCTTCATTTTTGTCTATGAGTAGCTAAACCCCTATCTAGGGTTGTGACCCAACCCTAGTATGGGTACCTAATGGGTGATATATTTAGGGCTTATTTATGATTGGGTATATGATATTTAGCCTAGTTCTTGATTGAATTTAAGAATCGATGGTTACAAACATTGATTCATGCCTAATTGACTTAGTCTATACTTTAGAAAGAGAGACTAAGTCTAGGAAAACTTGGTTAACAAGAAATTGGGGTGAACTCACGAAATTAGTAGCCCCAATAAAAGGCTTGAATCTAGATATAGTAAGACCCGACTTGAGCATCTATCACTTGTTTCGTGAAATACCTACTTGGACTTGAGAAAGCCAAATTGGGAAAAATCACTCAAACCTCCGAGAGGTATAGAGTGAGTAATCACGTGTGATTGCTATATTATATCCCGACCAACCAAACATGCTCTAAAGCTTTCAATCTGTTAGGTGACCAACTAGGCGGAAGTCGCATCCCTAGATCTTTTATAACCTGAAAAACAACAATACCAAAAACATTATTCCTTAGCTTTGCAATTACAAGCATTAACATAAAAATTAGAACTAGAAAGAAACAATCGAACATGTGGAAGTGCAATCTTGGGCATGTCATACACTTAGACTAGGTATATACCTAATCTAACATAAGCTCTCTGTGGAATTGACCCCGACTCATGTTGGGTATTTATAATTGCATCGACCTCCTCATAATCCCAATTAGTGGTGTGAGTTTGGGCGACATCAATTTTTTGGCGTTGTTGCCGGGGAGCTAAAATCGGATTTAGCTATATACTTAGTTTTGTGTGTGACTTGTCTTCTTTTCCTTCCGGGTTACTAACTTTTTTTTTGAATTGATTATAGGTACAAAAATGGCTCTCAACAATGATACTCTCAGAAATTTATCATTGGGGGAGGAAGTGGACGATGACCAAGGTGATGAGGTTCATCTTGAACCTCAAGCAAATAGGCGAGGTCGACCGCCTCATGACAATATTCCTGTCCCTCCCCCACCTCCACCAAGAGCGGTTGCACATCGGGTGTTGCCGAATGAAGGTTATGAAAGTGCCATAGTCCCACCCCGCATTAGGGAGTAAAACTTCCAAATCACCAATGTGATTTTTACATTGCTTGAGCAACGGGGATTCTTCACCGGGGCTCCGAGTCGAAATGCATACAAGCACTTCAAAGGGTTTGTGGATACTTGTTGGGGGAGCAAACAAACCAACGTCTCCGAGGATGTGCTAAGGTTGAGTCTATTTCCCTTCTCTCTATGGGGAAAGGCATTGGATTGGTTATAAAGATTTCCCAACCATTCCATCCATACATGGGATGAGTTGGCGGAAAAATTCATTGCCAAGTTCTTTTCTCCCGAGCATGTGGCTACACTTCGGGATGAGATTCTAGCGTTCAAGCAAGAACCCAATGAGACTTTGCATGAGATTTGGGAGAGGTACCGTACCATGGTTAAAGAAAGCCCGAATAATTATATGACTGAGGCCATGATCCAACAAACCATCTACAGGGGGATCAACACTATTAATCAATGCGTGGTCAACCAACTTGCCGGTGGGAATTTCATGATAATGCCATATGCCGAAGCTTGTGAAATCTTGGATGAAATGGAAAATACTTCATCGGCATGGAAAAGTAGAGCTAATGTTCCTCAAGGTAATCCAAATGTGATTCACCTACATAAGGAATTGCATGATCATGGGAAAGCGATTGCTGAGTTGACAACCACAATGAATCAATTAGCCAAAGGTCAACTTCAACAAGTTCAAAGTCCTAAGCAAGTGAATGCAATGGAAGGTGTGAATATGATGAGGAAAAAAAGAAGGCAAAAAGGTCAACAAGTGCAAAACTGTGCGGAATAATTTGTGCAAGATGATGGTGGGTTTGACCAAGGTGATTCGTACAATGAGCAAGACGAAGAATACAATATGTAAAAAACTACCAAGGGAAAAGAAATAATTCTCAAGGCCCGAATGAACAACAATGGCGTTCTCAAGGAAACCAAGGAAATTGGAACAATCAAAACCACCAAGGCAATTGGAGTGGTGGTAACAAAAGTCAAAGTAATTGGAACAATAACAATAATCAAGGCAATTGGAATAATCAAGGCAATCAAGGAAATTGGGGTGGCAACAATCAAGGATACTTTGGAGGTAACAACCAAGGGGGTTGGAATAATAATAACTAAGGGAATCAGGGGTCGGGCTTTCAAAGGCCCCCAATGTATCAACAACCAAGCAACTCGCCTCCTTATCCGTCCAATGGTTCGAGATCTTCCAATAATGAGATGGGACGGATTGAAAATATGTTCAAACAGATGATGGAGAAAAATGCCGACTCTGATGCTCAACTAGCCTCTCACAACACTTCAATCCAAAATTTGTAGGTTCAATTAAGGAAGATCTCACAAGATTTAAACAATCGTCCTAAGGGGACACTACCTAGTGATACGGTAGTGAACCTGAAGGGTGGGAACAACACATGACATGCCATGGCCGTAACCACACGGAGTGGAAAAACGGGAAGGCAACAACCTCAAACCAAAGAAGAGTTGTGGATGATGATGTAGTAATTCAAGAAGATGAAATTCCAAGCTAATAAAGAAGTGAGAATTGATATTGATGAAAATGTGGAGGATACCCAAGAAGAAGTGAACCCGTCTAGGAAACACGTGATTGACATACTGAAACCGGTAGTGTCAAAGGCCAAGGCACCGATTCCAAGGCCTCCTTCTCCATACCCTCAAAGGCTCGCCAAACAAAATAGTGAGAACCAGTTCAAGAATTTTATTAACATGATGAAGAGCTTATCCATTAATGTGCCATTGGTTGTGGAGGATACCCAAGAAGAAGTGAACCCGTCTAGGAAACACGTGATTGACATACCGAAACCGGTAGTGTCAAAGGCCAAGGCACCGATGCCAAGGCCTCCTTCTCCATACCCTCAAAGGCTCGCCAAACAAAATAGTGAGAACCAGTTCAAGAATTTTATTAACATGATGAAGAGCTTATCCATTAATGTTCCATTGGTTGATGCATTGGAACAAATACCCGGTTATGCAAAATTCGTGAAGGATTTGGTAACAAAGAAAAGATAAATGAATTGTGAGACTATCAAGATGACATATCAAGTGAGTTCTATTGTTCACTCAATGGCTCTGAAATTGGAAGATTCGGTGTTTTCACAATCCCTTGCACTATCGGGAGCACCGACTTTGCCAAAGCTCTATATGATCTAGGGGCAAGTATCAACTTGATGCCCTACTTAATGTTCAAAACTTTGGGAATTGGGCAACCAAGACCCACATCTATGAGGTTGCAAATGGAGGATCGTACTATGAAGATACCATTGGGTATTATTGATGATGTGTTGGTTCGTGTTGATACGTTCATCCTTCCGACGGACTTTGTAATTCTTGATTGCGAGGTGGACTATGAGGTACCTATTATCTTGGGAGACCTTTCCTTGATATGGGGAAGAATCTTGTTGATATGGAAGCCGGTGAACCCACCTTCCGGTGGGCGATGAAAAGGTGGTTTTCCATGTGTGCAAATCTATGAGGCAACCGAATAGCAATGAAGTTTGTTCATTTGTGGACTTAGTGATCGAAGTGATTGTTAATGATGCTAGTGTCGTGATGAATGTTGATGATACCTTGTAAGACGTATTGCTTAATCATGATGATGATGAGAAGGAAGGCTATGTGGAATGTGCAAATGCATTGCTAAGGATGGGGTCGTACACTTATGAACCTCAAAAATTGTCCTTAGATCTTAAGAACCAGAAGACTCCTCAATAAAGCCCTCAATCGAGGAGCCTCCCACTTTGGAGTTAAAGCCATTGCCTCCACATGTCAAGTATGAGTTTATTGGTCCATGTTCTACTTTACATGTTATTCCTTCCTCTTGATTGACTAACGTGCAGGTAGATTCTACTTTGGCGGTGCTCCAAAAGAGGAAGAAAGTTATAGGATGGACAATGGCGGATATTCGGGGTATAAGCCCCGCCTTTTGCATGCAAAAGATTATTTTTGAGGAGGATGCCAAAACCTCCATTGAACATCAAACAAGATTAAATGAAGCAATGCAATAGGTGGTGAACAAGGAGATCATAAAATGGTTGGATGTCAGGGTTGTTTACCCTATTTCTGATAGCTCATGGACCTCTCCGGTGCAATGTGTCCCAAAAAAAGGGGGTATGACTGTGGTAAAAAATGACAAAGAATGAGTTTATCCCTACAATAACGGTCACCGGGTGGAGAGTGTTCATGGACTATAGAAAGCTCAACAAAGTCACTTGGAAATATCATTTCCCGCTTTCATTTCTTGATCAAATGCTTGATAGGTTGGCCAAACGTGCTTTTTATTGCTTCCTCGATGGATATTCCGGTTACAATCAAATTCTTATTGCCCCTGAGGACCAAGAGAAGACTACTTTCACTTGTCTCTATGGTACTTTCGCATTCTCGTGGATGCTATTTGGGTTATGCAATGCGCGGACGACTTTTCAACGGTGTATGATGGCCATATTCACCGACATGGTGGAGGACTTTCTTAAGGTCTTCATGGATGATTTTTCCGTGGTCGGGAACTCTTTTGAGGATTGCTTGAACTACTTGGACAAGGTATTGGCAAGATGTGAGGAAACAAACTTAGCTTTGAATAGGGAGAAATGTCACTTCATGGTCGAGGAAGGCATTGTCCTCGTTCAATAAATTTTAAAGCATGGTATTGAGGTTGATAAATCCAAAATTGAGGTGATCCTCAAACTCCCACCCCCTACATCCGTTATGGGAGTGAGGAGCTTCTTGGGTCATGCAGGGTTCTATTGTCGATTCATCAAGGACTTTTCTAAGGTGGTAAACCCTTTGGGCAAACTTTTGGAGAAGGATGCCAAGCTCCATTTCAACGAGGATTGTATGAAGGCATTCAAATTTCTCAAATTAAAGTTGACTACTACTCTTATTATCACCGCACCGGATTGTAGCTTGTCGTTCGAGCTCATGTGTGATGCAAGTGATGTGGCGGTTGGAGCGGTGTTGGGGAAACTTATCAACAAAATCTTCCATCCGGTATACTATGCTAGTAATACCATGAATGATGCCCAAGTCAACCACATAATGATCGAAAAATAGCTCCTTGCTATTGTCTTTACTATGGAGAAGTTACGCCCGTACTTGATGGGTACAAAGGTGATTGTACACACCGACCATGCGCTATTTTGATATTTGGTGAGAAAGAAAGATTATAAAGAAAGATTAATGTAGTGGTGCTTCTATTGCAAGAATTTGATCTAGAGATTCAAGACCGCAAGGGTAGTGAAAACCAAGTGGCGGACCACTTGTCTCGTTTGGAGGAGGAGGGGAGTCCACATGACGTCCTTGAGATAAATAATTCCTTCCCCGACGAGCAACTTCTAGACATTTCAATGACGGGGATTCCATGGTTCGCCGACTTATGCAATTATCTTGTGAGTGGTATTGTATCTAATGAGTTCTCTTCAAACCAAATAAAGAAGCTCAAACGGGATTGCCTTGATTATTATTGGGATAAGTCGTATCTATTCCGGATTTGCACCGATGGTATGATTGACGATGTGTACCGAAGGAAGAACAAGTGGAAATTCTTGAGGCTTTCCACTCTTCACCATATGGTGGTCACCATGGTGGAGCTAGAACGGCAACAAAAGTGTTGAGTTGTGGATTCTATTGGCCTACTCTTTACAAGGACGCTAGCTATCTCGTTAAGCGTTGTGATGAATGTCAAAGGGCCGGTGGGATTTATAAGAAAAATGAGATGCCTCTCACCACCATCTTGGAAATTGACATTTTTTATGTGCGGGGCATTGATTTCATGGGTCCATTTGTGAGCTCTTGTGGGAACACTTATATTATGGTAGTGGTGGATTATGTGTCGAAGTGGGTTGAAGTCATGGATTTACCTAACAATGAAGCTCGAAGTGTGGTGGAATTTTTGAAAAAGAACATCTTCAAAAGATTCGGTACTCCAAGGACCATTATTAGTGATGGGAAATCTCACTTTTGCAACAAAGATTTTGATACCTTACTCACAAAGTATGTTGTCACTCACAAAGTGTTAACTCTCTATCATCCTCAAGCAAGCGGCAAGTGGAAGTATCCAACCGGAAGATCAAGAGTATTTTTTCAAAAATAGTGAATGCCAACCGGGCGGATTGGTCAAAGAAACTTAATGATGCTCTTTGGTCTTATAGGACGGCTTACAAAACACCGATTGGTATGTCTCCGTACCGGTTAGTGTTCGGGAAAGCTTGTCACCTTCCGGTGGAACTAGAGCACAAGGCTATATGGCATTGAAGAAGCTTAATCTTGAATGGGATGTCGCCGCCAACTTAAGGGTGGGACAATTGAATGAGCTTGATGAATTCTAGTACCATGATTATACAAGTTCGTCCTTATACAAGGACAAGATGAAGGACCTCCATGACAAGTACATCCGAAACAAGGAGTTCAAAGAAGGTGATCTTGTGCTATTGTTCAATTCTCGGTTGCGGATGTTTAAGTGGAGTGGTCCATTTAAGGTTGTGCATGTGACACCCTTTGCTACATTATACTCGAAAAATAAAAATGATGAAGTGTTTAGAGTCAATGGTCACTGGGTGAAGCATTATCTTGGCAAAGTTAATGATGGCCATGTCATGGCGTTAATCCATTCCAAGTGATTGATGGTAATCTGCATCGTGCCGCGATGTTAAGTCAGGCGCTTCTTGGGAGACAACCCATGTTTCTTTTCATTTTTCATTTTCTTCCTTTTTAGATAGGTTTTGTATTGAGCTAAATTGTTTTGAAGTGATTTGCAGGAATCAGTGTGCATTGCAGGTGTTGTGCTCGAAAAATTGGCCAAGTGTTGAAAAAGTGTGGACCGCACATTTATTGTGCGGACAACACATTTATTATGCGTACAACATATTTATTATGTGGACCGCACAATTGTGTATGCAACTACAGAGAAGACTCTGCGGCTGCACAATTCTTTGTGCTGCTGCACAACTGGAGATCCAAAAATGTGAACTCTCTGAAGTTTTGAGTTGCAGAGGATAGGCCATTCTGCGTCCTCACACAAAAATGTGCGGACAGCACAAATTTCCGCAGCCGCACTCACTTTTGTGCGGACCGCAAGTAAAGAGTGCGGACCGCATTCAAAATTGTGCGGCCGCACTCAACTCAATTTTTGACCAACTTGGTCAAACTATAAATAGGACCTTTGAACACTATTCACACTCTACACTCTTTGAGTTCTTGATCCCTAAGCAAACACTGTGCACTACAAAATGATTCACACTCCACACTCACACTCGTTTAATCAAGTTTAGATTCTCACCTACATCCTTCATCATTTGGTATGTCCAATCCATGTTAGAGTTTTCTTCAATTTTTTCTTGCTATTTTTTTTTTGATTAGCTTAGTTATTTTTAGGCCTAAAAATGTCAAATGTTCTTCATATGTGCTTAAAACCATGTGGGTAATTTCATGTATGTTCATTGGGGACTGGATAGACCATTCACCATGCTTAATTTTCTAATACCATATCTAAATTGTGCAAAAATTGCAAAACCTAAGCTCACTGTCGTATGTTTTCAAATTGTGTGGCCGCACACAAAATTGTACGGTCCGCAGATCTGTTGATTAGGGCAAAAATGTTGCATGAAAAGTGCAGACCGCACTCAAAATTATGCGGTCCACAGAAAAATGTGTGCGACCTCACTTTGGAACTTCAGAGACCAGTGTTCTCAACTTGGAATTGTGCGGCCGCACTCAAAATTGTGCGGTCCGCACTGTCTCTTTTGTAGAATGTTTTCCTGCAAGTGTCATGCAACTGCTTACACTGTCTAACTGACTTATGTTCTTTGTATTACAGACAATGGTTCATTCACGTGGTAGAGGCTCTATGTCTAAAGGGAGAGGTGAACCCTCCCGAGGTCGAGGAAAGGGCACTCACCCACTGGGAGTGCAATCAAAACCCATCGCAAAGAAGCCAACTACTGGGAGAGGTAGGGCCATAGAGCCCTCAGAATCTAGCTCATATGCCACATCTAGGGAAGCCTCCGAGGGTCATTCAATGGAGGTACAGCCTGAGGCCCATTCCCAACCACCACAGACCACTGGGAGATATCAATTGCGCAATGAACCCTCCACTACAACAAGTTCTTATGAGGGTTCTGATGCAGGTAGCCAGAGTTCACAACCCTCCTCTACACCTACTCCCCCTGCACCAGTTGCAGTTGATGATGATGATGATGTCCTTGATGATGGTAGAGGAGGTGACACTCGAGTGGGCAGCCTAGAGAGGTCAAAGAATAAGGAAGCATGGGAGGATAGATTTGTGAGTCTGACGACTTTCACAAGGTTCAGAGAGTGGTGACCCTAGAGATCTCTCACACTTGAGCGATAGTTCTTAATGAAGGATTTAGAAAAATTCAATCCAAATGTCCTTAAACAATTTAGGAACCGAAAATGGTGGATGTGGTTCACCCAAAGTGTCATTGATGCAAATGAGCACTTGGTATGGGAGTTCTATGCCAATGTGGCTCACATAAAGAAGGGTACCAAAATAACAAAGGTAAGGAATTTGAAAGTCAGATTCAACCCCATCACTCTGAACACTTACCTAGGCTTTGAGGAGGTAGAGGCAGTCCAGTACCTAGAGAAGCTTGCTATGGGTGATGCAGCTCGCCCTTGGCTAGCTGAGATTTTGGCTGCTCGAGGACTACCACCACCGTGATCACAGCAGGGGTTCTTATCCTCCGGGCCACCCTTATTTTGAAACAAAAGGGTGGAAGACCTTTGTGTGTAGCCGTATTGACCCAAGAAGGAATGCGAACAATCTCCCACTCCCGCAAGCAGTTCTAGTGGCATCTATTATGGATGGGTACCCAATCAATGCGGGGCCATCATGTCGACCAACATGACATTAGTTTTCCAAAAAGGTGAAAGCTCCTACCCATATCCCAACACCCTCACAGAATATTTCAATGATGCAAAGGTGGAGCCAAGGACATTTGATACAAAAGTGAGGGCCAAGAAGCCCTTCTCATGGTACCACCTGCAGGGTGCGGACAACCTAAAGTTCAAGGGTAATTCCACTACCACCGTTGGTCAGTCTGATGAGCCATATGTGGTGGGTACAGAGTCTGCTGTTGAGCCATCTACATTTCCCATGCCTTCCACAACAGTCAGGCCTTCCACTGAGACAGCTGACATGCCACCACCTTCATCTTCTAGACCATCAGCTTCAGTACCAGTGCCAACTTCATCCACTTCTCCACTCACTGCGTTATGAGTCTCCCAGACATTGGCGAGCCTCAACAACTAGATGCAGACAACCACTTCTAAGCTATCTGACATATCCAGTACTGTTGCAAAATAGTCCTCTACTCCAGCAGTATCACAAGTCCCTCCGTCAGTGGAAGAAACATTGAAGAAGATTCTGGAGAACCAGAAGACCATTATGGATACACTGGTGGCTCATAGGGGAGCTATTGAGGAGTTGGGAAAGCAGGTGAAGAAGATGAGGTAATCCCAGGCTTCAAAGAATCAGTTGAGAGATTGAGAAAAGAGGTGACGAAGATCGCAGCAACAGGTCATTTGCCATTTGACCTACTAATGGAGACAGATCCATCATTACTAGACTACCAATAGACCCAGCAGCACCATCAGTAAAGGCACCAGCTAGCCAGTCTGACGAGCCAGATCTTGCTGCCCACACTGCTGAGGAGATGCTCGCCAATCCTGTTGTTCCCCACCCGGATGATGATGAGATACAGTTGGAGGATCCCGAGGTTGGTGATGTTTCAAATCACCCTGAGACCACATAGGGAGTTTTATTTACTCCCTACCCTCCCTTCTTTTGATTTTGCTAAGCATTGAGTACAATGCTTGTTCTTATTCAAGGGGATGGTCTATTTTGGTTGGATTTGATGACATTTGATGACATTGGCATGTAATAACTATAATACTCTGTTTCTTTTATCTTTATTTTCTCTTTTATTATGTATATATTCATCCCTCTTGTATATATTTTATTCCCCTCGGTTTGCATATTCATTTGTCTTACTTTCAGTAGTTTATTTCATAGCTTCTTCATTATGTTTTCTTAATAGTATAGCTTCTTAGTTACTTTAATAGCTTCTTTTTTATTTGTTAGCTTTTTTTTTATGTTTAAGTGAACAATAAGCCTTTGGTTTTCTTAATGCCACGGTTTTTTCAAAGGTGGGTCTTGTGTGAACTTGGTGGCTCTTCCCAACGATGGATGGCGTGACAACCTTCTTAAGTTATCCAGTCCGTTTTTAATGTTTTGGTAGAAACAGTAGTATTAATGAATAAATAAGAGTCAAGTATGCTTCACTTTGTACCAACACACTTAACTACGCACTCATGGTTAAAAACAAGTTTTTGGAAAGAAATGGCTTTAGTTAGTGACATTGTGACTCTTGTGTTGACTTATGAAATCATCGGGTAGTTTAGTTGAACCATTAGCGATTTTCAATCTTAAATGCGGTTGTTGTGGGCCCTCGACTCTATTCTCTTTAAAAATCCGGTTGTGTGAGAAGTGAGGTATTTTGTTACAAGTTCAAGTACTCGTGTGAATGGTCTAGACCTTTCCCCGAATGTGTTTCTAGGCGAAATTCAAAGTGAGCATTGCTTGAGAAGTGATTGTAGGCTCTCCTTGACCCATTTTGAAACCTTCCATGGCCCACCAATGATATCATCCTTAGTCAACCCTTTTGAGCATAAATCCTCTTTTATTCGATAATCACGTTACAAGCATTTAGCCATTTTATAATGACCCTCTCTTGGCACCCGAGCTTTCTTTAGCACTCATGAGAAACAAATGGCGAAAACATAAGTTTGGGGAAGAGATGAGGAGTTTAAAGATGGTATCAAGGCACAAAAAGAGAAAAGAAATGAATAAGAGGAAAGGCAAAGAAAAAGAAAGAAAGAACAAAAGAAAAATACAAAAAGAAAGTGAATAATGTGAAAGGGTTGAAAAGATTCAAAAGAAAGTAAAAGTGCAAAGCATGGAGAAAACAAAGAAGGAGAGTATGAATAGCATGACCAAGAAAGAGTGATGTCAAGTCTCTCTAGTTCCCCTAAGGAAAAAGAAAATGACTCAATCGGCAAAGTATGAGCCAAAAAGAGAAAATGGAGTGCTAGAGGAAAGACAATCCAGTTCCATTCCTATATTTCCCTCCTTAGTCCAAAAGTCTTCATTACATACCCAAAAAGCCCTACGTGATTGCAAGCCGAGTAATCTTACATTAGTTATGATCTACGTGAGGGGCAAACATATGGTACTTAGAGTCGGGCTTGTGACATTCTTTTTAGAGTGATGAGCGAACATTTCTCAAGTCATTGAATTGAGTGCTACATTCGTGAGTGAGATGAGCTTCCGAAGAGTATAGGAGGAAGAGTTTGGGATCCACAGTGACCTATATGAAAGTTTGAACGTCCTTGATGAATAAAGTCAACTCCTGATGCTCAAGCGTCACATTAGAGATATTTGTGTTTTAACATTCAAATCATAGGCTTGTTAATGATTCATGAGTGTGTGGGTAATTTTGGTCCCAATTGATGTGTGTTTGATTCAACTTAGGCCAGCTGAAATAGCCCTTTTATAGTGGATGTGGGAATTACCTTAATTGCTTGAGGACAAGAAAAAGCTTAAGTTTGGGGGAGTTGATAAGTAGGAATTTTGACTGCTTATTTGCTCTCTTTTACTTATATTTTAGCTCAAAAATGCTTAAAGGTATTCCCAAGAACTAATGAAATGTGCTTTCTTGCAGGAATATTAGGAAACGAGCCAAAGAAATAAAAATCAACTCAAGAAGGAGTAAAATTGGACAAGGACCAAAACAAGGAAAAATAGACCAAAGTGCGGACCGCACAATACTGTGTGCGGCCGCAGACTATGAAGAGCCACTATCAAAATTTCTTCACAAAGTACGGACCACACAATTATTGTGTGGCCGCAGAAGATAAGGTTCAGAGAGATGGTGTTTTGGGGGCCTGAAAAAGTGCGGACCGCACTATTATTGTGCGGCCACAGAATGTGAAAGTGCGGCCGCACTTGTAAATATGCGGTCCGCAAAAATTATCCAGGCCCAAGTCAAATCCAAGAGTGCGGCCGCACTCAGAAATGTGCGGTCCACACAATCAGAAGAAGTGTGGCTGCACCCTAGAATTATGCGGTCGTAAAAGGCCGCGTTGTCAAGTCAGCTTCAAAGTGCGGACTACACACAGAATTGTGCGACCGTACAACCTCCGTAGGGGAAATTTTGTCCGATAATATTACCTGGGTATAAATAGATCTTTTTGTCATTTTTAGGTTAAGTTGGAACATGTGAGAATAGACAACCATTTTTCTTTTACTGTATTGGGTAACTTTGTAATAGATTATCATTTTAACATTAGATTTTCTTATCTTAATCATCTGTTTCGAGTTTAATCTTAATTTCTTCATATTTTTCCTGTGAGTAGCTAAACCCTTAGCTAGGCTTGTGACCCAACCCTAGTATGGGTACCTAATGGGTGATTGATTTAGGGCTTATTTATGATTGGGCCATGAATTTAAGAATTGATGGTTGCATATATTGATTCATGCCTAATTGACTCAGTCTCTACTTGAGAAAGAGAGACTGAGTCTAGGAAAACTTGGCTAACAAGAAACTCGGGTGAACTCAAGAAATTGATAGCCCCAATTAAAGGGTTGAATCTAGAGATAGTAAGACCCAACTTGAGCATCTATCACTTGTTTCTTGAAATACCCATTTGGACTTGAGAAAGCCAAATTGGGAAAAATCACTCAAACTACCGAGAGTATAGAGTGAGTAATCGTGTTTGATTGCTATATTATATCCCGACCAACCAAAGATTCCCTAAAGCTCTCAATCCATTAGGTAACCAACTAGGCGAAATCTAAAGCCCTAGATCTTTTATAACCTGAAAAACAACAATACCAAAAACATTGTCCCTTAGATTTACAATTACAAGCATTAGCATAAAAATTAGATGTACAAAGAAATAATTGAATATGTGGAATTGGGATCTTGGGCACGTCATACATTTAGACTAGGTATATACCTAATCCAACATAAGCTCTCTGTGGAATCGACCCCGACTCGTGTTGGGTATATATAATTGAATCGACCGTCTTACAATCCCAATTAGTGGTCTGAGTTTGGGAGACATCAGGCATGTCACTTTGCATACAGTCAGAACGAGTCTTCCCTCCTTATGACTAATCGAGGTTGGGTAATGACAGGCTATGGTTCAGCCTCGTGTTATATCAAGCCTCAGTACAAAGTTAGAATTGTTGAATCCTTTATTCAGAGACCAGTCAATAAGGAGATCAGCCAAGACCAAGACCAAGCGGAACGGAGATCGAGCGATATCGAAGGAAGATTACCTAGTCAAATAATGGTAAGCCGAAATATCTATGATCAAGCAAGGATCAAGGTGAAAATCTCGGCATGTATCAAGACGAGGCCGGTTAATTAGTCAATCATGGGATTTCTTATTGTATTTAGAATTATACCATAAGTACAACTCCTCTACTATATAAAGGGGGTCTAATCATTTGTAAAGGCATCAGGTTCACGCAATTCAAAATAATATACTATTCTTTAAGCTCTCAATACTTTGTTATTTTATTCATATCCCACTCTACTCATTCCTTTGGTTCAAGGGTGACCTGTCTCGAAGGCAAAAGCTGCACGTCTTATTTGGTTTGCTTTATTTTTCTTTACAGTCAATTTTAATATCAATTTGCATATATTCACATTTTCTCAGTTTGTGCCAAGTGAGATCATGTATCCTTAAAACCACATATAAATTCAATTGTTATCCGTTTTTAGGGTAAACAGTTTGGCGCCCACCGTGGGGCTAAGGATAATAGTGATTTCCTGGTACTAACTTTCGTAACACACACTATTTTACACTTGTTCTTGTGAGTATCTTTGATTTCAGGATCAGCATGTCGAACTCTCTAACAACACCCTTACACATAGACAATGGCCTTTGTTTCACGGTGAGAACAACAACATAGCTGCCCCAGGGAACAAAGTAACTCCAGTTGACCTTGATTGGGTCTCAGCCGTAGACCCAATCGACGTCAGTTCCCATGTTGCCATTAATGTAAATTTGGTCGTCGACCTCGAGAATAGAGTCCATAGATATGCTCGATCAGCCGCTCAAAATGCACAGCGCGACGAAGAAGGCGGGATCATCCTTCGAGTGATATTCGAAATGTTGCAGGCTCAACAAGGTGAAATATCACAACTCCAAAACCAAAACCATGCATGTACAGGGCCGAGCACAAGCCATCGCAGGAAGTTATTCATAGGTCTGAATCAGTGTCAAGCAGATCAAATGGAAATGAACCAGGGGACGACCCCGCTATCATGAAGATGCTCGAGGAGCTGACAAAGAGAGTTGAATTGGGGGAGAAGAAGATTGAAGCTAATGACAAAAAAGTGGAAACCTATAACTCCAGAGTTGATCAAATTCCGGGAGCACCACCAATTTTGAAGGGTTTGGATTCAAAGAAGTTCGTGCAAAATCCCTTCCCCCCGAGCGCGTCTCCTCAACCGATTCCCAAGAAGTTCCGCATGCCAGAAATTCCCAAGTACAATGGAACGACCGACCCCAAAGAGCATGTCACTTCTTACACATGTGCTATTAAGGGGAAAGATCTGGAGGACAATGAGATCGAGTCTGTATTGTTGAAGAAATTCGGAGAGACCTTATCAAAGGGAGCGATGATATGGTACCATAATTTGCCACCCAACTCCATTGATTCTTTTTCCATGCTTGTGGATTCCTTTATTAAAGCACACGACGGAGACATAAAGGTCGAGACTAGGAAATCAGACCTCTTCAATATAAAGTAGGAAGATAACGAAATGCTCAAAGAATTTGTGACTCTATTCCATATGGAACGTATGGATCTACCTCCAGTTGCCGATGATTGGGATGTTAGGCCTTCACTCAAGGATTAAACGTATGAAGCTCGGTGGCTTCGCAGCAATTAAAGCAGAACTGGATCGAATACCCAGCTGTCACCAGGGAGGATGTGCATAATCGGTACCAGTCTAAGATTAGGGTCGAAGATGACCAATTGGGGTCTATTTTTGGGTCCGTTTATCCTATCAGACCCGTCGACAGAGTCAAAAGGGATGTTGATCGAGAACCACGGTCAAACAGGGATCATTACCATCCATATAATGGAGATCAAAGAAACAACAGACTTGGACGCAACCCCATTCGAGGTGAGAGGAGAAATGATCGAGGACAGAGCTCTCGAGGGCTCATGATCAAGAATGGCTTCGACATCAATGTCGAGTCCAAAACCACGACTGTCAGAATATAATTTCAACATTGATGAATCAACTATCATATCATCCATCGGACGCATCAAAGATACTAGATGGCCTCGACCAGTGCAGACCGATCCAGCCCAGAGAAATCCCAATTAGATGTGTAAGTATCATGGCACCCATGGCCATAGAACAGAAGATTGCAGACAGCTAAGGGAGGAAGTAGCCCGGTTGTTCAACGAGGGGCACCTTCGGGAATTCTTAAGCGATCCAGCCAATAACCACTTCAGAAACAAAGATTCAAATAGAGAGAATGAGCAAGAAAAGCCATAACAAGTAATCCACATGATTGTTGGAGGGGTCGATATTCCCCAAGGACCAGTATTTAAGCGCACCAAGGTGTCAATTACAAGGGAGAAGCGAACTCGGGATTATGTACCAGAAGGAACCTTGTCTTTCAATGACGAGGATGCAGAGGGGATCGTGCATCCCCATAAAAACACATTGGTAATATCTGTACTTATGAATAAGATTCAAGTTAAACATGTTTTGATTGATCCAGGTTGCTTGTCCAACATCATTCGATCGAGGGTTGTAGAACAGCTCGGCCTACAGGATCAAGTTATTCCCGCGACCCGAGTACTTAACGGCTTCAACATGGTATGTGAGACCACCAAAGGCGAAATAACGCTGCCCGTGAATGTGGTTGGGACCATCCAAGAGACGAAGTTCCATGTGATCAAGGGATACATGAGTTATAATGCCCTGTTTGGGAGGCCATGGATCCACAACATGAGGGCAGTACCCTCGACCCTTCACCAGGTTCTGAAATTCCCAACACTAGAGGGAGTTAAAACGGTCTACGGGGAGGAACCCCTCGCCAAGGAAATATTTTCAATTGACGAAGTGATACTAATATCGGCACTCTCATCAACAAAACGATCAGATGTGAAGGAAAAATAGGAGGCCAAATAGCAACCACAGAAGAAGGCCTCGACCCAATCAGAAAAGTAGGGGAATGACGAGGATGATGATTACGGGGTACCTGGATCCTTCATAGTCCCTGATGATTCCGATGCCACTAAGTCGACGGTCGAAGAGCTAGAACAAATCATAGTAATCGAACATCAGCCCGAACGAAAGGTATACTAGGCACGGGGCTAGCCCCCGAGCTTAGGGGAAAACTTATTCAATTCCTTAAAAATAACATGAATTGCTTTGCTTGGTTCCTTCTTGATATGACAGGGATTCCACCAGAAATCACCACTCATAAACTAAGCCTGGATCCGAAGTTCCATCCGGTAAAGCAAAAAAAAGACCCCAGTCCGAGGTCAAACATGCTTTCATTAAACATGAGGTAACCAAACTTATTAAAATAGGATCTATTCGGGAAGTAAAATATCCTGAATAGTTAGGGAACGTAGTGGTAGTCGCTAAGAAGAAAAATAAACTTAGAATGTGTGTAGATTACAAAGACCAGAATTAAGCATGTCCCAAGGATTCTCTTCCTTTGCCTAATATCGATCGCATGATCGATGCCACGGACGGCCACGAGATCCTCAGTTTTCTCGATGCCTATTCCGAGTACAACCAAATATAAATGAACCCGAAAGATTAGGAAAAGACCTCGTTTATCACTAAGTATGGAACCTACTGCAATAATGTAATGCCATTCAGACTAAAAATTGCTGGTGCAACTTATCAACACCTAGTACAACGGGAAAAAATAGGAAAATCAATGGAGGTTTATATCGATGACATGTTAGTTAAGTCCCTGCGAGCAGAGGACCATTTGAAGCATTTACAGGAAACTTTTGGTATACTGAAGAGATACAACATTAAGCTATTCCCCAAAAAAATGTGCATCCCGGGGTCGGCTCAAGAAAGTTTCTCGGCTTCATGGTATCCAATCGAGAAATCGAGATCAACCCCGATAAAATCAAAGCTATCGAGGACATCACGGTAGTAGACAACGTAAAAGTCGTGCAGAGGTTAACGGGGCGTATAGCCTCCCTGGGGCGAGTCATTTCGAGATCCTCAGATAAGAGTCACTGATTCTTCTCGTTACTAAAGAATAAGAATAACTTCGCGTGGACTCTGGAATGCCAACAGGCCTTGGAGGAGCTAAAACAATACTAATCGAGCCTACCACTGCTTCACACACCAAAAGTGGACGAGCAACTTTACTTGTATTTAGCAGTGTCAGAGATAGCAGTAAATGGAGTCTTGGTCCGAGAAGAAAAAGTATGAAATTCCCTATCTACTATGTTAGTCGGACCTCAGGAGAGGACAAAACGAGGTATCCACATCTAGAAAAATTGACGCTCGCTTTTATAAGGGCCTCTAGGAAACTAAAGCCATACTTTCAATGTCATCCCATATGTGTTGTAACAACATATCCACTTCGAAATATTTTGCATAAACCCAAATTTTGGGTCGGTTGGCCAAATGGGTCGTAGAAATCAGCGGGTACGATATTGAAAATCGACCTCGAACAGCCATTAAGTCTCAAATCTTAGCAGACTTCATGGTTGACTTCACGCAGGACCTTGTACCCGAGGTTGAAAGAGAACTTCTAGTAAATTTGGGTAGATCCTCGAGAATCTAGACCCTCTTTATGGACCGTGCTTCGAACACAAAGGGGTCCGGACTCGGCATCGTGCTGAAACCACCCACAGGTAACGTAGTTAGACAATCTATTAGAACTATAAAATTGACTAACAATGAGGCCGAATATGAGGCCATGATTGCAGGTCTCGAATTAGTCAAAGGCTTGGGAGCGGAGGTGATCGAGGCCAAATGTGACCTCGTGGTGAACCGGATTAACAGAACCTTTGACGTTTGAGAAGACCAAATGCAGAGATACTTGGATAAATTACAGGTAACACTACACCGATTCAAGGAATAGACCTTGGAACATGTACCTCGAGATCATAACAGTGAGGTTGATGCCCTCGCAAACCTAGGGTCATCGATCAAAGACAACGATCAATTTGAGAGTTGTCGTACAACTCATGAGATAAGTGGTTGAAGAAGGTCACGCTAAGATAAACTCCACAAGTTTGACCTGGGATTGGAGAAACAAATACATAGAGTATTTAAAGAACGGGAAGTTCCTACCAGATCCAAAAGAATCGAGAGCCCTACGCACAAAAGGCAACACAATTCACCCTGTCTGAAGATGGAACATTGTTCAAGAGGATGTTCGATGATTCAATAGCGATATGTTTGGCGCCAGGAGATATCGAATACGTTCTAAGGAAAGTCCACGAATGCACTTGCGGAAATCATTCTGGTGTTGAATCATTGGTCCACAAAGTGATCAGAGCCGGTTACTACTGGATCGACATGGAGAAAGATGCAAAGGAGTTTGTTTGAAAATGCAACAAGTGCCAAAGGCGTGCACCAATGATTCATCAACCCGGGGAACTGCTCCATTAGGTCTTGTCCCCGTGGCCATTCATGAAGTGAGGAATGGACATCGTTGGAACTCTTCCATCGTCCCCAGGTAAAGCTCAGTTTATTTTATTTATGACTGATTATTTCTCTAAGTGGGTTGAAGCACAGGCTTTCGAGAAAGTCAGGGAAGAGGAATTCACAGACTTTATTTGGGACCACATCATATGTAGATTTGGGATGCCCTCCGAAATCGCATGCAATAATGGAAAGCAGTTCATCGCTATCAAGGTGACCAAATTTCTCAAGGATCACAAGATCAAAAGAATCATATCAACATCTTATCATCCCAGTGGGAGCGGACAAGCTGAATCGACCAACAAAACCATCATCCAAAATCTTAAGAAGAGACTAACCGACGCTAAAGGAAAATTGAAGGAGATCCTACCGGAGGTCCTTTGGGCATACCGCACAACATCGAAATCTAGCTGGAGCTACCGCATTCTCATTAGTTTATGGAACCGAAGCTCTAATGTCGGTCGAGGTCGGAGAACCTAGCATTAGGTTCTGATATACCACAGAAGAGTCAAATAACGAGGCCATGAATACGAGCTTACAATTATTGGATGAAAGACGTGAAGTTGCCCTTGTCTGATTGGCCGCCCAAAAATAACGGATCAAGAGATACTACAATCGAAGAGTCAATCTTCGATATTTTGGCATCGGGGACTTGGTACTAAGGAAAGTCACCCTCAACAACCGAAATCCGTACGAAGGAAAATTGGGTCCAAATTGGGAAGGGCCATACCATATTCTCGAGGTCACCGAAAAAGGGTCCTACAAGCTCGAAACGATGAACGGGAAACAACTGCCTAGAAATTGGAACATATCACACCTAAAATGATACTACTGCTAAGGTAAGACCCTTTTTTTATTTTTCATTTTTGTTTTAGACTAACACTTCCAGGTGGTCAACAAGAATCGACGGTGAACTTCTCAGCGAATGAAATGAAATCTTTAGGTCTGAAATCACGTGTTGCACTCTTTTTCCCTTAGACCGGTTTTTTCCCATATGGATTTTTCGGCGAGGTTTTAACGAGGCAATAATGGATTGTGCTAACTTAGAATCAAACCCGATTACGAATCAGCATCGAAGGTCTATTCAACAATATTTGAGGTTCCTTTGCAATCAACCTCGAATACTAGGGGCTACCCTCGGGTATACATTATCTTTGAATATCAACTCTAGCGAGGAAACTACTTTGTAACATGAGGGTCTCTATAGATAAGGTTTATTGTAAGGTCCAGACGGTCAGAACGAACCGTGCCCACATAGATTGATCGAGCCCTGACTTAAACATGTATGCATTTATGACTATTTTGATCAAGAATAAAGAGTACTTTCCTTGCAAACATCTGATGTTTAGATTCTTTCCTCTTTACATCTCTTAAAGAATTTCGTACTATAACGAGCCTAAGGGCAATACTTAACCAAAACGCGAACGATCGCTCCCTCACTCGGGGACTACCATTCAGCTCAAAAAGCCTAAGTTATCGGGCCTCGGGGACAAAAGACCTAATAGGCAGCTCCCCGATCTCTAAAGGCCACGGCCGCCCCGCTCGGGAACTATTATCTCGAACAAGACCGAATAAAATGGGAAAATGAGCCCAATGGGCAGATTTCGAACTAAAAGTCTACGGCCAATTTAACACGGCTCGGAGACGTCCAAATTTCGTAGCAAAAAAGGCTTTCGAAAAAGAAAAAATTCTTTCATAACTGGTTCTAAAAGGCTACCCATGGCACATTCACAAATTTAAAACATCTTCGAGAAAAAGCTTCGATAATGTGGAGCCCCAAAAACTCTAACAAATACAAAGGTTGTTCAGACCCTCGAATACTACCTTATTATCTCATGCTAAGGCATTTTAACCTTTGTGATTAAGAATTGCAAAGCAAAGAGAATAAAAACTTAAGAGCCGAAAGGGAAATAAAAGCCTTTTATTTATATATAAAACGGTCTTCTTTACAAGGGACTAATCGTCCAAGTACAAAAAGATTTACAACGACTCAAAACGACCTCAGAAAAAGTGCAAAAAGAAGAACAAAAAATATGCTAAGTCCTAAGAGGCTTGGTCCCCATCAGAGGTAGCATCTCCGTCCTTGGGGTCTTCTCCATCTTCAAATTCACTAAAGCTATCGGAGTCATCCTCGGGTAAGGCCAGCTTTCGAGCCCAATTTTCTTCAGCTCGAGCATTATCGACCTCGGCCACAATGTCAAAATCCTGGGCTTGAGCAACCTCGAGGGGTTCCCTCCGAGTTTTCCACTTTGCATGATCTATTATGCTCCTAGCCTTTGTTTGGATGGCCTCGATGTCGATTTTGAATTGGGCCACTTTTTCATCAGCTTTAATACCAGTCGCGGCCACCTCAGACTTAGCATCCTCGAGCTTGTTTGCGGTCGAATCTAGCTGAGACTGGAGCTCCTTGATCTTCTTGGCCTGCACCGAGTTTTTCTCTTTCGCAGCTTGAAGTTGAGTCTCAGCTGAATCCAACTGTGCTTGGACGGTCTCTTTCATCACAGCCGGGATATCCATGCTTCTCTTGAATGCCTCAGCCTCGACCCGTATCTCTTCCACCTGCTTGTCGAGTCGTCCGATCTGCTCAAGCCTCTGTTGGATCTACATAATCGGGTCATTAGTTGTTATCTCTAACTCATCCTCACTATCATGAAGCATTCAAAATACCTGTTCGGCCATATCAGTGTGCTCATCCCGAGCTACAACCAAATCATCCTGGAGTCTTTCACCGAGGAGCCTATAAGTGTCGCTTTTCTCAGTAAGGCCCCAAACCTCGGCCTTATTCTCCTCTCTAACCCTGAGGAAGGCTTCGTGATGCAACACCGAATCCTGCAAGTAAGGAAGAATATGTTAAGAATAATCTACAATTCAGTATAAAAGAAGTAAGAAAGAGACTCTCAAAGATTACCCGATTTAGAGCATGTTGAGCCTCGTTGAACAGGCAAGCGGCCCCCACAGTGTTCATTACAGCTTGGTCCTCCTCGATCACCAAGCCTCTCAGATAGCTGGCAACCCCAACAGGTGAAGAGAAGACTCGGGCATCCTCTGGGATAGTATGCACTAGATGCCGTTTACGGCCTAGGTTAATGCTGGGAGCCAGAAATTGGTCCACCAACCTCGATCTCGTTGAAGGTCCAGTGTGACCCAGTGACGGTATTTTCTTCGGCACCGGTAAATCACCGAATCTGATAATGTCCTCGGAGGTAGCAGCTTCGAGCCTATCGGAGGACTTTTTTACCGAAGCGGTAGCCCGCGCACGAGCCACCACCTTGGAATTGTCTTCTTCTTCTTCCTCCTCTTCGGACTCATCCCTTAACCGGTGGATTAAGTCTGAGGACATGGCACCAGCATCCACCTTGGGCTTACGAGGTTTCCCAGCTGGTCTTCTCTTTTTCGAGCTCAAGGGACTTGGGGCCATTTTCTCTTTCTCTCCTTGGCTGGCTTTGGAGCTAATGGTTGGGGAAGGATTTGTGTGTTTCTCGATCTTTACTATATGCAATACCAACTGATCTATAAGCCTATAGGAATCAGTTCATGAATTCTTCCTAAAGGGCTTTTAGTGATATTTGTGTGTTTCTCGATCTTTATTATTTGAACATATCACATAGATATATCATGCCATTAGGTATATTTTCTTAGTTAATGAAAGACAATATTTGAATCATTAAAATTTCAATCCCTTAACCTTAAGGTTGTTTGCTGGTTTTATGTGTTTAAAACTACCATGCCTAATTCAATGTACTTGTTTCGCCACTTAGACACCATATCTAGGATTAAATGGCCTAATATACTACGGATAGTATGCCGGAAAGCTAAGAGGGATATTGATTTGCTTTGTTGGCTATAACATTACTGCCATGATGTTCTTAAACCTGTAGATACCATGTCATTAGTATTTTAATTCATCTAGATATCTGGTCTCTAGGATGAAACATCCGAATAACTTGCTATCCCATAATGCTTGACCTTTATTTAGTTTGAATAATTGTTTATCTGATTTGAAATACTTTATTTAGGAACTAATAATAAGAGAAGTAAACTTTGTTTGTGTTAAAGACTATCTAGTTGTATTTCTCAACTGGTTCTTTACATGACTAAGCTGCAAACAGTTTGAACCAAATACTTGAATGTGTATTATTAGGAAGTAACGAGTTAAAATCTATTTTCACGATAATTCGATCTCCATATGTGCTGCATATGTGTTCTGGTGTGGCTATGATGTTACAGGATGACCTAATTCGAGCTTTGGGCGAGGGTTTGGAGTCGCCTGGGAAGGGGAAGGTGTAAGAATTGTTGTGTTGGAATCCACTTTGCGCCTGAAGCTCATTAGTTCAGTCTGTGTTGTAATATTTGCCTTGTAATGATGCTATAAAATCATCTGTAATAGTGTAAAAGGGATGATAGGGGTTGGGAACTTGTTTGTCACTTGTTGCTGTTTTGTCCTATTTGTTATCGTAGTTTATTTCTATTTCTTACAGACCATTGAAGTCATGCTTTAGTTTTTAATATTGACATCTTTCTTATAAATTTAAATAACACGGAGAAGTAGTTCTCTGTTTGTGTTATTGTGTTTATAATAATTCATAGTAGTATTCTTGGGCTCTTTTATATACTCAGATTCCTTTTAACATTGAAAATCTGTTTTTGTTTTTTTTGAACAAACAGGAAATATTTATATTAAAAACTACGTTTCGTATATAACCTTCATAATTTGTGTCACTAAAGACATATTGATTGCCTAAGCTTGCTAGGATATTGCAAGCATCATAAGATAATAACTTAGCAAAAATATAGTGTTCTTTTTGTTCACTTTCCACAATAGGTCTACATAAGGGGGGCAGTACAAAATGTTGTTTTCCCTTGCATCAGCCTTCTTTGCCAGATGATGAGCTATCATATTCCCTTGCCTGAATATGTGTTGGAGGGTTACCTTCTGTTGGTGCATGACCAACCTGCATTCATTAATAATGTTATCATATAATATGTTGCCTTGTTGTATAGAGTGGATTACCTCCGTGGAGTCTGTATCTATTTCAAGAGGGAACATTCCCCATTATTGTGTTGTTTTGAGTCCCTCTATGAGAGCCTTCATTTCTGCGTGCAGTGAGCCGCTAGCATGGGTAGATTTTGCAAATCCAACCACCTATTTTCCATTGGCATTTCTGAATACACCTCCTAGGCCACATTTTTTATTATGGTTATTGAAACTAGCATCTATATTAAGTTTAAACCATCATTTTGGTGGTTTGTTCCACTTACCTTTATGGGAATTTTTTGGGGGGTGTTCAGGCTCTTTTCAGTGAGGAGCTTAAACTCAGTAGCCCTCTGGATAATTTGAATACAATTTATAGGATTGTAAGTATTATTCTAATTGTTGTTATTCCTATTTAGCCAGATGTGCCAGATGGCAAAAGGGAAGAAGGAGTTACAATTAATAAACTTATTTTTTAGAGGGTAATCGAAGGCATTTAATTGAAGAAGCCAGTGTTCGTCATCCTCTTTATAAAAAAATTTTCACCCAAGACTCCCAAAAACGTTTGTTGGCTTTACAATTGAAGAAAATATGGGTTATGGACTCCTCAACTTTGCATTTGCTTACATGACAGTTGGGATCAATGTTTAAACCAATTTGTGAGAGGTATTTTATGCATGGTATTTTGTTAAGAATTTAATCTTATTAGGGCAACTTAGATTCCAAATTCATTTGAACTATAATTGATTGTTTGGGGGGGAGGGGAGGGCGGTTCTATGAGAGTGTAATAAGACTTGGTTGTGAAAAAACCTTTTGTATTTAGTGACCATATTGGAATATCACTGGTAAGATCCTTAAAATGAATTTTTGTCTTAGTAATATTTTCCTTAATATCATTAAGGACGTTAAGCGATAGTTCATTAAAGTTCCATATTTTTTCATTAAAAATGTCCTTTAATTTTATGGAGTAATCACTAATAGAGAGAGGACCTGTCGCCATTCTTCTAAGATTTTCGATATTTGGAATCCAATTGGTCTCCCATATCTTCATATTGGATTGATAATGGGGGGACCATGTAATACCCTTTGAGCATAATTCTCATCCCCTTTGAATACTTCTCCATAGGAAAGAGCTTTTATTTTTGGAAACATTAGTTCCATAAGAAGTGATGATTAGTTTGGCCCAGGGGGTTGTAGCATTTATAAGAATTCTCCATACTAGGCTAGCTAGTGTGCATAAGTTCTTAACATTTGCATTATGGATATGTAGACCTCTATTGGATTTTGGTAGGCAAAGAGTAGACCATTTAACTAGATGAATTTTTCTCTTTTCTGTGGTGCTACCCAATATAAAGTCCCTTTGAATTTTATCAATTTTATTAAGGACGTTTTTAGGAAGTAAGGTGTATTGCATATAGTGATTGGGTATTGAATTAAGGCAAGAATGGGATAGGATTGCTCTCCCGGCTAAATTAAAGATTTTCATTTTCCAGGACTAGATTAGCTCTCATTTTGTCAATTATAAATTGGTAGGCTCTAGGCCTTAGGCATTTGTTTAATATAGGGAATCCTAGGTAGGTGCCAAAGTTGTCGCATTTCTTTATACCTAGTCTAGTTGTAACATCCTTAATTTTTGAAGTAGTGCAGTTATTTGAAAAAAGAACCTTTGATTTAGCATTGTTAATACATTGTCCTGATAAGTCACAAACTGGTCTAGTCCATTTTTAATAGCTTGGTATGATTTATCATTAACTTTAGCCATCAAGGTAAGATCATCTGCAAAAAATAAGTGAGAAAATTTTAAACATCTTTTTCCTATAGTTATTGGATCCCAATTCCTAATGTCCACTTGATGGTTTATATATCTTGTTAACATTTCTAAACAAAGGATGAATATATAAGGTGAGATGGGATCACCTTGCCTAATGCCTCGACTTGGCTCAAAGAATTTTGTGATGGAACCATTAACTAAAACTACTATACTACTTGTTAAAATACATTTAATAACAACTTGGAGAATTTAGGAGGAAATTTGAAGTATTTTAGAGTGTGATGAACAAAAGACCATTCAAAACGATCAAATGCCTTTTCTAGATCAATTTTTAATATCATTTGGCCTTGTTTGCCTTTTATTTTTTTTAAATTGAAAACAAGTTTTTGGATGATGATTGCATTATCAGAAGATGTTCTATTTTTCATGAAACTTGCTTAGAAGGGGCTTATCAATTGTTCTAGGAATGGGTTTAAACGATTTGCTAGGATTTTTGTAATTAATTTGTAGATAATATTGCAAAGCCCTATTGGTATGAAATTTCTGATGTTATTTGCATTAGAGACTTTAGGGATAAGACAAAGATAGGTTCTATTAATGTTTTTGGGGATTTTCTGATTTGTAAAAATATCATGACAAAGCTTTGTTACGGAAAGGCCTATAGTTTTTTAATATTTTTGGGAAAAAAGGGGTGAAGGTCATCTGTCCCTGGAGTTTTGAAAGGTTTAAATGATTAGAGAGCCTTTTTTCAATATCCAACAAGGGACTGTCTAGAGTGTTTAGATCTAAATTAGTATATGTAGAGGGGTTTGCCAGTGGACTAATCCAACTATCTTGGGAGTGAGAAGTTGTGAATGCATTTGAGAAGTAATTGAGCACATGTGACATAATTTGATGGTGTTCATTGATCCAATTTTCACCACCATCCTTCAAGAAATTAATCTTATTTCTTCTTTTTATATAGGTAGCTGAAATATGAAAAAACTTTGTGTTAGCATCTCCTTCGTTTAACCACATTATCCTAGATCTTAATTTTCAATAATCCTCTTCGATTTTAAGGATGTCATTGTATTCCTTTTTTAATTCGTATTCAAGAGTTTGAAGGAAATTACTAATAGTGGAATTTTGGATTCCTTGTAGTCTAGCAAGTAGTTTTCTCTTTTTTCACATGATATCACCAAAAGTTTTATCTTTCCAAGGTTTTAAATTTTTCACAAAATTTAAGTTGGCATTAAAATAGTCTGATCTATGCCAATTTTTTCTACAATTATTTGGAATTCCGAATGTTTGCACCAGAACATCTCAAGCCTAAAGGATATTTTATGATTTAGCCTATTTTTTGAAATTAATTCAACTAGAATAGAATTATGATCTAAGTATATTTTGGGTAAGTGAATTATTGAGCTCTTAGAGAAGAGTTAACACTGAAAATTGCTAATTGTTTTGAAAATATCGTCAACCTCTCTTATTAATTTTTAAAAAAACTCTTGATTCATTTCAATGGAAATAATAATTTGTAAAATTAAGTGTAGTCTTTCTATAAGAATTTTTTACTTATTCAAGGCTTGGGGCTAGAAACAGTCTTTGTATACAAATTACTTATCTGCCATATGAATTTTAAATCATGTGTCTTATTTTCAATCCCGTTTCTTGTCTACTATATATAAAGGAACACGTTATTTCAGAGTTTAATCCAACAACTTTGTTTTCCACTTAACCTTTCTAATAACTCTCTGGTTTATGTATATTCCCTCACACTTATACTTGAGTCACCGAGTATCGAATTAAGAAAGTAGTGTATTTCAGGAACTCACTTACTACTTTAGTTAATAGTCTTATTTACTTAATTAATTCGGAGGCGAACATGAGCCCTTACTTGCTTTACATATTATTTGTTCAAGCCCCAATGTGCTCCCTTTTATTTGACGCTAATAAGTATAGAAATAGAAACCTGAGCTTTTCTTTAAGTCTAGAACTAACATTTAGATAGTGTCCAACGTCTTCTAGACTATAAGAATGGGACGGGTAGACCTATTAAGACACGATTTAGAATCAACTATTGTGCTTTAAGTAACAACTTAAAAATACTAATGAGGGTAGCGGGCGTAATACAATTATTGCACTTTTGGCTATAAAGGTCTTAGCAAACTTTGCACGGGAACTAATCCGTTAAACCTAAGAATTTAGGTCCCCTTTAATTATTTAACTGATCATCCTCATATATTTCATTTATTTGGTTAGCTAGATTTTGCTTCAATTTTGTATGTTTTCAATTATAGTGACAGTCGTTCTTTTAGTTAGTCGCTTCACTTGGTTTCTTTGACGTCTTTTATTTACATATACTTTTGTTGTCTAAAGTTGCTTTAAACAAATTCGTTTGACTATGATTATTTTCGTTCTTTTACTTTCTTTGTCACTTGGTACAATTAATCATTAATGACATGTGTAACCACTAGCTATTAATAATAATCAATCAATTGGCATGCTTAATCACTTAGTTTACTTAATAACTCATATAATCCCACTTAGTTTAATATTCGGTCGGGATCTACATTTGTGAACCTCGAAGAGTGCCTAACACCTTCTCTTCGAGGTAACTTGAATCTTACCCGATCTTTGGTGATATAGACTAGTTAACTCAAAGTTATTTGCAAATATGTATCATAACACACCTTAAAAATCGTTAGCCGGTGACTCTTCTCTTTTAGTACCCTTTAAAAAGAGTTATCACATGTCAAAACTCGCTTTCGCTGGTAACGTTATTTCTCCCTTAGTAGTTTCACAAGCCATGTTGAATCCGTTTAGCACTCGAGCCGCGAGCACGATTTAGTCATGGCCGAGTTGTTCTATGACCCTTGATCAAATGATGTTGGCCGAGCTACCCGAATCAATTAACACACGTTTAACTCAAGTTTTATTTATGAGTACAGATATTATCAGTGCATCATGATGGGGCTGCATGATTCCTTCTGCATACTCGTCGTTGAAAGATAAGGTTCCTTCTGGTATGTAGTCCCGAGTTTGTTTCTCCCTCGTGATTGACACCTTGGTGCATTTTAACATCGGACCTTGGGGAACATCGACCCCTCCGATAATCATATGAATGACGTGTTGAGGTTCTTCTAGCTCATTTTGTTTATTGGAATCCCTGTTTCTGAAATGATTCTTGGCTCGATAACTCAGAAACTCTCGAAGGTGCCCGTCATTGAATAACCAGGCTACTTCTTCTCTCAACTGTCGACAATCTTCCGTTCTGTGACTATGGATGCCATGATATTTGCACATTTGATTGGGATTTCTCTGGGCTGGATTGGTTTGCAAAGGTCGAGGCCATTTGGTATCTTTGATCGTCCGATAGTCGATACGATGGTGGCTGCGTCAACATTAAAGTTATATTCTGATAATCGTGGTGCTACTTTAGGTCCGATAGGCCTGTCAAAACCGTTCTTGCTTATAAGCCCTTGAAGCTCTGGCCTCGATCACTCCTCCTTTCATTTCGTACGGGATTTCGTACAGGATTTTGCCCAGATCCGCTGCTCCTACGATCTCCATTATACGGCTGGTACCGGTCCCTGTTCAACCCCGGTTCTCGATCAATATCCCTCTTCATTCTATCAACAGGACTGATAGGATAAACGGACCCAGAAGGAGCACCAAGTTGGTCGTCTTCGATCCTGATCTTTGATTGATACCGATTGTACACATCGGCCCAAGTAACTGTCGGGTATTCTATTAAGAGTTACATATTAAGATTAATACTAAACTATCAGATACACGCTCCATAGTCAAAGAGAAAGGATTATGTAGCTTTCAGGAACGGCCCAAAATATTCACCTCGAACATGTACATATATGAGTCATATTTACCTGTTAACACAGATATGACAGACCATTACAAATTATAGTTATGTAGCTTTCAGGACAAAAAAAGTTAAACTATGCAATTAAAAGAAGTTCTTGCCAGAGGAAAAAAGATGTCAAACAAATATAGAACTAAAATGGATCGTCTTCTATATATCTTACATAAGGATAATTCATATTATGTCAAGTGAAATAAGTATAAGGAACCATATGTGGATACACTTGATATAAAATTCATGGACACAACTATGGAGATAAACTCTTAATTTTAAAAGCAACTTTTGATGTAATTAAAGGGAAATAGGAAATATTCGTGAGAATCCTTTATATTCGTCGATCGGTTCTTCACTTTCAGTACTTTGATGTAAATTTTTTTATGTATAATAACAATGGAGCTTCGTTTGAAATACAATATGATCATCGAATGTGCCATGAGCCATAATATTGACCCTTTAAGGATATGTATATGGTCATAATCGGGCTCGCCCTTTATGTGACCAATCGAGACTGAAATATGATCAATTAGAGTTCGACCGCGAATTATATCGAATCAAAGTGAGGTCCGACCCTAGGACCAAGAAAAATCGAGATCATGAGAGATCGAGGGAAATTTGCCAAGCTGGATAACGGAAAGACGAAGTATCCGCGATCAGTTGTAAATCATAGCGTAAATCTCGGCGTGTATCAAGGAGGGGCCAAATAATTAGCAAATCATAAGATTTTACCTTATATAGAATCTTACTAAGAGTAGGACACCCCTACTATATAAAGGGGGCCGGATCATTTGTAAAACACATCTCATCTACGCAATATAAAGCAACACACTGTCGTTTGGTTTGCATTTATTTCTTCTATCGTCAATTTCAATATTAATATATTCTCTTAATTTTTGCCAAGTTATATCGCGTATCCTTAAAACTGCATATAAATTTAATTGTTATCCGTTTTTAGGGTAAACAGTTTGGCGTCCACTGTGGGGCTAAGGGTAATAGTGATTGACTTATACTAACTTTTGTAACACACATTATTTTACACTTGTTCTTGTGAGTATCTTTGATTCCAGGATCAAAACGTCGAACTCTCAGGCAGCATCCGTAAACGTGGACAATGACTTCGGTCACCATGACGAGAATGACAGCATAGCACCAGGGAACGACAAACCTCCAATTGGCCTCGATGGAGTTTCGATTGTAGATCCAATCGACATCATCTCACATATAGCCATCAATGCAAATTTTGGCCGTCGATCTCGACAGTAGCATCCATAGGGATGTTCAGTCAGCCGCTCAGAGCACGCATGGCCGCAAAGAGGGCGGGATCAGCCTTCGGGTAGTCTTCAAGATTTTGCAGGCTCAACAAGCCGCGATAGCCCAGCTCCAAAATCAGAATCATGCACCACGATCGAGCCCGAGCCGTCCCAAGAAGTTGTTCACATGGTCGAATCGGTGTCAAGAAAAATGAACAAGAATGTATCGGGGGAAATCCTGCAACCATGAAGATGCTCGAGGAACTAACAAAACGAGTTGAGTCGGGGACTATAGAGGCGCATAAGGTGATCGATGGTAAAGGGACATACCTCGATTTTTCTTACGAAAAATCAGAGGAGAATCACTATTCTCCAGAAGGAGGGATGGATCTGGCCAAGAAGGAGGGATGGATCTGGTCACATCATACCTCTTGCAAAAGGCAATGATGATAGGGTCTAAGGGACCATGAAGGGATAAGTGTAAGTGATGCGTGGCTAGAATTCATTATTTTTAGCATCATATACCGTGCATTTTAGGTGTTTTAATGATAAAAATACACGTCATGTGTGCTTAATGGAGTTTATTTAATGTACAGGTGAGTTGAAAATGGAATCCGAGCTAAATGAGAGCATAAACGTCGGAAAATATGTGCAAGAGTCGAAAAAGAAGAATCTGGGACAGGCCTGGCGTTACCCAGGCGTTAGAGCCAAAACGCCTGGGGTGGCCTGGCGTTACCCAGGCGTTAGAGCCAAAACGCCTGGGGTGGCCTGGCGTTACCCAGGCGTTAGAGCCAAAACGCCTGGGGTTGCCTGGCGTTACCCAGGCGTTAGAGCCATAACGCCTGGGTTGGCCTGGCGTTACCCAGGCGTTAGAGCCATAACGCCTGGGTTGGCCTGGCGTTACCCAGGCGTTAGAGCCATAACGCCTGGGTTGGCCTGGCGTTACCCAGGCGTTAGAGCCAAAACGCCTGGGTACCCATTTCGAAGGGTTCCGAGTTTTAATGATCTTAAGAGTTTCCAAGCCAAAGAGGGAGTCTTTTAGACGGGTAGGGTTAATTTCAACCGTATAAATAGACCCAAAAACATATCACCAGGGGGAGAGGACGTTTGGGAGAAAAATAAACACACGGATTCATTGAAGCAGCAAGGATCATCAGTGTTCTTCAGTTTTTTTATTCAAGTATTTGCAGTTCATGCACATTTATGCATTTGTCTGATCAAAGCATGAGTGGCTAAACACCCGTTGTTCTGGGGTTGTGGTTTAGCCATGAATATTG